>PYAF01005638.1:500894-553339 GCA_007407185.1 Glycine tomentella
TCCGCTTAAAACCTCTAGTAGTAAAACACCGAAGCTATAAACATCGGATTTGATGGAGAATACTCCATCAATTGCATATTCAGGTGCCATATAACCACTGAAAGAAACCAGTTTATGTGAATTATTTTGAGACTTGATTTATTTCAATTTTAACTTTATCATAAGTAAAGACACTTGAGTTTAATAGTGATATACTGATACTATAAAATAATTTTACACTATTATCCAATCATAAATCATCATTGATATGACTTTTAATTAAGATAGTCTTGTAAAAATCAACATATTTATCATAAACGTTGATTTTTTATTGGATGATAGTATAAAATATTTACACTACTGCAATCAGTGGATAACCTTTTTTTCTTGAGATACTTACTATGTACCAACAATTCTTCTTGTGTTCCCTTCAATTTGTTCACCTCTACACATTCGGGCTAACCCAAAATCTGAAATTTTTGGATTCATGTCATTATCTAGCAAAATATTACTTGCTTTCAGATCTCTATGTATGATCCTTAATCTAGAATCTTGGTGAAGATAAAGAAGTCCTCGAGCAATTCCATTTATAATGCTAAATCGCTTGGGCCAATCTAAGAGTTTGCTTTGAGAAGAATCTGTAAAATTATATATCTATGTTAATGTTATTAATCAACAAAATAATATCAAATGAAATATCAGACAATTTAATTTTGGGGAAACACTAACCAAAAAGAAAGAAGTCTAGACTTTTGTTGGACATGTATTCATAGATGAGTAATTTCTCTTGCTCATCGATGCAACAACCAAGGACTTTTACAAGATTTCGATGTTGAAGTTTAGAACAAAAATTAACTTCATTCTTAAATTCTGTTGCACCTTGTGCTGATGTCTGTGAAAGCCTTTTGACAGCAATATCCTGTCCATCTGGTAGTGTGCCCTTAGAAAAAATCACATTTACAAAGTCAAATGATGAATAGATAAAGGTCAATGTCTTATTTTATTAACCATTAATTACAAAGGAAAATGTTGAATACTTACTCTATATACAGGACCAAAACCACCTTCGCTAACCTTGTTGTCACTTGAAAAGTGATTAGTGGCACATGCTATTGTAACAAAGTCAAACAAAGGTAGTTCTATTTCTTCTTCTTTGCTCTCATTTATTTTCACTTTTGTCTTGAAGATCCCTATTTCCTCAAATAAACAAAATGAATGAAAATATTTAGCACTACATGTTACAATCCTTTGCCCTATGGTCTATCTTATTGCCTACCCCATTTTTCATAAAAAAAATGAAATGAAATGGTTTTGTTTATGATTAATATTGCTAAAACATAAAATAATGTTTGATAATCCAAATTTTTAAAAGAAACCATGCTTTGCCTTTCATTATGCAATAAATTAAAAGAATATAATTCTTGAATGATGGTAGAGCAATGATTGAAGAACATTTATTGAAAACCACAAAATAATTTTGGCCTCAATTCTTAGTTACACTATGTTTAAAAGAGGTGAAAAGGAGAGGGAGGGAATAAAAGAAAAATGTGCTTTCTTCTCTTGTTTAGTTTCTTAATGACATGGAAGGAAAGAATGAAATTAATGTGTCTCATGCTTCTAGGCTTCTCATGAATTTAAGATTACATGGATAGAGAAAAATATCTTGTTATATTTAAAAGACCGAATTACATGTATTTCTATATTTTTCTATCAGAAATACTCATGTCAATATATATATATATATATACATGTTTTTTTGTGTTAATTAATCTTTAATTGCAACATCTAATTGAAAAATTAAATTAGTTGAAAGCTCATAAAGGATTTTATTTGAGTGGAAACTTTCAAGTTCATTTGTTTTCAAAAATTATAGTTTGGAATAAGCATATATATTCGAAGAATTTTATTAAATGAGTAAAATAAAGTATTTGATACATGCCATTAACACAATTAATAGCTTGAGGGTGACAAATGATAAACTTAATACAGCCTAAGTTGTTTAAAAGAACGAGCATGAAAGTAAAAGAACTTGTTTTTATATATACAATAAAGTCTTACAATTTTTTCACAAGAAAAAAAAAATATAGAATATGATATATGGTAAAAAGAAATAGAAAAAAAAAGTAATGCCATGTAAAAGTTAATTAAACTTACCTTTGCCTCCGAATTTTGTTTTAGTTCTCCAGTAAACAAATGAGAAAATTACAATAATCGCAATAACAGATGAAACAATACTTGGGACCACAATGGCTACTTTACTTGAACCACCTTTTGCATTTTGATTCGCTTGACAGAAAAATATTGAAATAACAGTTAACACAGTTGAAATAACAAAAACAGAAAGAAAAAGCACATGAATCAGAATTACTTTAATACCTCTCTCGTAAATCTTATATAATCTAATCAATTAATTTGCAAGAATTAAAAAATTAATTAATTTAGTAAACAATATCATATGTATCCTAAATTTATATGTTCATTTTCAAAATTATTGTTTTTTCAAATTTTTTATTGTCTTTAAATCTTTTAATTTTATATCAAAAAATTTATATTTATGTTGCCATTTTTTATTATTATTTAAACATCTGAAGAAACCAAAAAAATGTTATCAAAATACTTTCCAAGATATTAATATATTTTTCTTATTATTTTAAAAAAATAATTAATGCATAAAACATTCTAGCTTGATTTGATTGCGCTATAAAAAAATCAGTAAAATCTTGAATTTGATTATTGTGACAAGAGACAAGAAAAGAGCATAAAACAAAATAAAATCCCATACCCATAATTTCGGTGATAAGCATTCTAACATACAGATCTTGCCCTGCATCTGGAAGCAGTCTCAAGTCCAATAAATCATTAAACCAAAGGATACAACCATTTCCCTTTCCAAGGATGTCGGAGCTACCATAAGCCGTACACGAACAATTTTCCCAACACTTTTCCTTGCATTCCTCAAGTGTCATGCTTCTATTAATCCAAGACGCGTTAGTGTCTGGAACCTTCATGTTACCAAACTTGACGAAACCGTCTTTATTTTTCTCCTTACACCTCCAACTTTTACTTACAGGCACACACCCTTCACTCCAATTCTTCGCACCCCAGTTTTGCGGCGATTTTGGCTCAAACCCTCGTAAACACTCACATATAGAAGACAAAGTGGCACTGCCACAGTACCCAAATGAGCCACAATGGTTATACGCATCACAACCATCCCTCGGAACAGTTAAACTCAACTCCCATTTGTTACTTTCCTCAACCCATATGAAGCGCTGAAGAGCATAAAGGGTTTGGTTGAGGACAATTCTGGAAATCAACGAGCTATTCCGAGGGTAGAAATGGAAATAATACTCGTCCGTGTCGTACACGAAATCGTAAGTGAACAATGGATGCTGTTTCAACGAGGGTGTGGCGCTGTATCGAATGCCATTCCAAGGGCCACTTCTATATAACATCGTTGAGCCATTCCATTGTTGTAATTCAGGAATGTTGCTTCTTGACATGCCATAAGTGAAGTTACCAGAAGATGGGTCTTCCCAATTGTTCCATGCAGTGATGTACCGATTAAGATTAAGACCCTTTGTTGTTACGTTCCACCCTATCTTCATTCCTGGTAAAATTGTATCTGAGGGATGGTCAAAGCTCTGCCACAAGTAGTTCTGAGAATTGTTTTCTTTTTCATCTCGTAGGACCAAGTTTCCTGTGTCCAAGAGCTGTGCTACAACGTTGGTGGTTTTTGTTGTTGTTGTGTTTGCTGACCAAATAACGCTGTTGTTCTTGTTGAGAAGTGCAAGGTTTCCTTCTTTGGTTATGGTTAACTTGGTGGTGGTGGTGGTGGTTTTGTTTATTGGGCTATCGCGGTTGGCTACCCAAACGACGGTTTTTATAGGGATGTTTTTGAACCAGATTCCTAGGTAGCTGTTTGTGGAACTACCTGGGCTGAAGAAACCAAGCTCAAATGTTCCATCTTTGGAAACCAAGGTGGTTCCATCGGAAAGGGGCTGAAACTGGGTGATGGTGAGGGTGGCACAATCACAGGACAAAAATAGTAGAATAGAAATTACAAGCGTGGTAAGAAGAATGGCCATTTTTGCATTATTCAACAACATGCAGAAGTTGAAGATATAGAGATGGGTATGTTTGATAAGGGTACGTGTAAGTGTAACTGTTTTTAAGGGAACTTGGTGTCTTTTGTGTTGCATCAGGTGCAAACAAAGTCATACACGTCTTTCATATAATTAAAAAATAAAAACCGGGTCTAAATGTCATACGCGTACTGTCTGCAAATTGGGGAAATAAAAAATATTGCCGGCGGATTTGGTCTATAAGCTGATGTCGCTGTTATTGTCACTTGAGAAAGATGTTCTTTTTATTTGTAAGGAGGCCAAGCCAATATATACATATATATATATATATATATATATATATATATATGACGATGGATTTTGTAACGATTGATTTTGTAAAATACTTATCCAATAAAAAGTTATTACACATGCTATTATATTAAAGTCAAACGAAGGTAATTCTAGAATCTACATCTTATTTTCTCTCATTTAGTTTTACTTTCATTTGATGATTTCTATTTTCTCTCAAATTAAAAATTGACAGGCAAATTACATAAATATCTCTCTGAGATTTAAAAGAATTCTTTGATATTTAAAGAAAATACACATGTTTTCCATCAGTTTTTAAACTTACACAAATCTTTCTAAATGTCATTCAAAAATTTGACAATATAACAAGTCATGTGCATTTTACATGACATTTAATAAGTATTTTTCTTCAAAAATATTATTGTTTTCCTCCTTTAAGTGTGGGACAATTTTAATTAAAAAAAAGCTTGCAGATAAACTCAATCAAACTGTAATACCAGTGAATCTATAAATCAAATGAACATAGCTGTGAGCAACAAAATCATTGAACCAATTTCATTCCAACAAATCCATAAGCCAAATGAATAATTATGAGTTTCACAAATCAAATGACAGTATTTCAATCAAGCCTCAAAGATCCAACACACAAAATCATCCTATCCAACTTCATACCAGCAATATTAACATTAAATCTAGATTAAAAAAAAAAAAAAAAAAAACAGAAGAGAAACATGTATAATTTTCTTAAACTTTAGGGGAGGTTTGTGGAGGTTTTGAAAAAGGAGAAGAGAAATGTGTAATTTCCTTAAATCTTAGGATATATTAATTTAATTTACTAAAAATTGGTTAATAACAATATTTAGCACCCTATATTACAAGCCTTCCCCTGTATGCTTAATATTTTCTTAATTAATTATTTACTTGTTCTTTGAATGGGTTTTAACTAAACCAATAAGTACATATGAAAATTGACTTCCTGATTTTTATAATAAAAAATAATGAAAACCTTTTGTTCAATATATGTTGAAAGAACTTTAAAAAATCTCAATTTATAAAAGAAAGAATGCCTCACCTCTCAACATATCCAAGAAAATATTATTTATTAAAAGGTGTGGCAGAGAAATGATTTGAAAGAGTAAAAACATTTTTTTAGTATGTACATACTCCCTCCAGACATAAATATAAATAAATTAACTAACTTTAATGTAATCAACGACCTGTCTTTGTTACATATATAACCATAAACAAAGAGATTTAATTTTATCTAATTTCAAAACTCCTTCACTAATTTATTTACGAAAATACTATATAAACTTTTCACAATTTCAAAGCCAACAAATAAAACTCAATACTTATGCATTTATAAAACATGATTGCATGAAATATAAAGTCTCGTGGCATTTCAACATTTTTAAAACAATATAAAAACTTTGATTACATAAAACTCTTGTAAAATATGCATAAAATAAACCTAAGTTGATCATATTTATACATGAAACTAGACAAAGAAAAAGAAAGAGAAGAACGCAACTTCAATCTCGTGTTTGCTCTATCCATCACGCCTCCAAAGAGGAAGTTCAACCCTAAAAGGCTCATGCTCCTTGAATGCACAATTTTCGATCATCAAAGTCACAACCAAAAGTACCACATGCAAGGATAACCTTACCAAAACAAAATTACACACGCACTTAAACACACACACACACATACATACATATATATATAGAGAGAGAGCGAGAGAGAAAGAAAGAAATTAATTCCAAATATTTTAAGGAAAAGTGAGAAAACTAAACTTTGTATGCTTCAAAAATACTATATATAACAACTGGAGACTTTCTACAAAATTCAGTTCATATGAAAACCATCTTCCATTACATACATCACAAACAACATAATCCTCATTTTACCTTAACAACATAGTTCCATCAGAAGTTATCATCAAGAGTCATTGATTGAGTGTTTTTAGTTTAATATTTTTATATTTTCTCAAAAGGTTGTTTGGAACAATTTAAAGACCAATGAACAATAAAATAATAAATCAAGGAACAATTACAGAAATAAAAACAGTGTGAAATGAAGTAGCATAATTGACCATGATGTTGTTGTGAGAATTGAGAGGTTAGAACAGCTGGGGTTGAACTTGATTTCTCTTATTTCAATGTAATAACACAATTGATCTAATGACTCATGAATTTATCCCCAATTTGCAAATATATTATAACCCTAGTGTCTTAGGTGAAAAAGCCTAAATTATTTAGATTAATTAATCTCAATGTCATGGTAAATTAATCTAAATAATTAGCGTTATCGAATAAGAATTAGTGAAGCCTAATCTAGCGACAATCTCAATTAGGTACTTCATAATTTCAAGAACCAAAAGAGTAATTGTCAACTAAAATAACGATTCTTATTATCAATCCATAGGTGATCAGTCTAAAACAAGCATTGAGAATAGCAGAAGAATAATAAGCGCATAAAAAATTGTATTAAAATGGAGAATTGCATGAAATTAGGTCAGCTGTTCCAACCTTGATAAATGAGGAGATTAGTTGCTCATAACTTAAAAATATTGTATCTCCTCTGAATTGGAATAACACAATTAGTGTATCTCTTCGCTTAAGCAAGACATTCTAATTCCTTTCAAGGAATGTTCTAACTCTCCTCACTTAAGCATGAATTATGCCTGACTTAAGGTAGGCCTTAAAAAATTTCAGCTTCTGCCTCTTCTTGCTTAAGTGCATAACAATCTACACTTAAGCGAAAAAATCTCCACTTGTAATTTTTTACTTAATTTCTTGTAAAAACTCCACAATAACATCAAGAAATCCTAAAAACTAACAAAACAACGACCCTAAATGATAATTCTTAATTTGTCCTAATTTTGAGTTAAAAGAAGACTCAATGTATCAAAAATGCTAGATAATCACCTCAATCATGTGCGAAATAAAAACATATTTAACAGTTATCAAAGAACTTAAATTTACATTTAATTTCTCTTGTATTGTAAATCAAATACTTCACCGTACATTATGAAAAATCACAATGTTACATTTACACTAATTAAGAAAATTAGTTAATGGGGTATCATTTTTTCCTAAAGTGTCTCTTCAATGGTATTTGATATCAAGAATAAAACACAATAATTGAAAATAAGAATCTCAATTAATTGAAAGATATTTTTGAGATAGTGTCATTAAATATGGTAAAAGTAGTTAAAATTTGTTACATTTCAGCCCAAAAAAATCAATTGATGTTTATATTTAAGTAAAAAGAGAGTATTAGATTTATTATTTATTTTTTCCTTTTATTATAAAACATTACGCTATTTTATTTTTTGGGCTTTAATGATTAGTACATGAAACTGTGAAAACAACTTTTTAACAGTTTAATATAAAATTTCACATGAAAGGTGACGAATTTCAAATTTACCCATCAGTTTGTTACACGGTCATAATTCATAAAGGAAAGTGAAGATGTATAAAACAACTTATACCAAATACTTGTAAATGTACTATCATAGATTTTCTCGTGAAAAATTTCATACCAAACAACTTAGATCCCTTGCTAAATCCAAACATATCTCGGTCTTAGCGTATTGTCTTCTTACGTATTGTTGTGATGAAACGCTTTGGGCCATAACTGCTAATATTATACCCGAAAATCCTTCGATATGCTAAGCCTTGTTAACCCTCTTCGTCTTATTAAGGACTCGAGGCTTGGGGGCATGAGAACCCCTCAATCATGGCCTAAAATTAGAGGATTTTATGTTGGATATGACTCATATTGTACTTAATTAGTATTGTTATTGACACCTATTTTATTATTTGTAGTTTGGACTTAGGTTCATGAATAGTTACGATGTTTAAGGTTTCTAAACCTATATATTTCTTTGTAATCTGAGTGTAATTGTACATGTTTGAGTGAATATAGTAAAAAGCTAGATATAATTCACATTGGATGAACCAAAATAAACTCTGTGTGTTGTTTTTCTTTTTTCCTTTTCTCTCTTATCGATTATTATGTGATTGCTTGGTAACCAATATCCTAAAATCAATATAAGATTGGATACACCTCGGTCATCAGAATACTCAGTTCCCAAAAAATAATTAAAAAATTAGTTGACCTTATCTTAATCATATCTTAACTATTTGAAGTAATTTTGGAATACATCCCCTTAAGCAAGAGATAAACGCATGAACCTTGAGACCAAAGAATATATGTATATGAAGGTTTTATTCACTCTCTTACACATAGTTGCTAGTGCACCATCCTGATTTCCTTGTTGTTACCCACCCCCGCCGACATCTAAAAGTGGAAGACCAACCACTAAGTAAGGACAAGGACAAGAAGATCTCAACACATCGAGGAAGAAAGTATCTGGCAACTTCCGTGTAGGTATAAAAACAATAGAAAGTATCTGGCAACTGAAGGATGTTATTGATCAGTATATTGTTTTTCAATCACTCTTCTTGATTGATGAGGATATCTGTAAGAATTTTTTTATTTTGCGTAAATTTGTGGTTTCAATTTCAGTTTATAAGTCTTTGTTTTGGTTTTATTGTAATGTAGTACTGCGGTTTTCTAAAGACTTTATTTTTATGCCCTTCGTGTAGATTTTTTTTGGGTTGATAATAATCAAAGTAATATAAATTGAGTTTCAATCAATTCAATTTGGTCTGTCTAGTGGCACACTATCAATGATTATGAAAGTTTTAATCTTTTTCATGTTGATAGTGTAAACGATGTTGTTAGAGGATTGAAATTAAATTCTAGATGCAAATGTAAAATCTCTGTTTTTACAATATGTAAACTCAGCCAAGTGAAGACAGGTTAATGCGGCGTGAAGGGTTGTCATTGTAGGCGAGCACTAATGAGTTGACCAGTGATGCTATGACTTCTCTGTGTCCACGGAGTAAGAAAGAGAGGAGGGTGCAAGTGACAAAAATAAGGGACGAATGAGAGAAAAAAAACTGTTCTTTAATTTTTAATGATATGTAATATTTTTAATGATATGTAATATTTTTAATGATATGTAAACTTTTGACTAGATGTGTCTAAATCTGATATGTTGAGTGTGCGTATATCTAAGGCTTTCTCAAAATAGAGAGGTTGTCACTCGAGATATTTTAGAAATATAATGAGTGAAATTCACCTGAGATGCATTATATAGATCCTATTCTTTATATGGGAAAACATAAGAAACTCAGTTTTAAAATAGTATATAAAAAATGTCTTACTGATTAATTGAATAAGGTTCATTAAAAATTTTTTGAAGGAATTGAAAACAACATATAATTAAAATATAAATTAGTTGAAAACTCATAAATGATTTTAGTTGAGCGCTGACCTTTCAGTTTCAAACTTTATTTTTTAGAAGTCATAGTCTAGGATAAAACCAATCAAAGAAATTTATTAAACATTGAAACAGTGACAGATCCACACTTGTTTCAAATCAAGGACTGCATTTTAAAAAGTTATATATAAATATATTAAATGTGTATATTTTGTTCCTCCTAAATTTGTAAACTTTCTTCTAATTTTTCTTTTTTATTATAATAATTATTAATTTTTATTTTTAAATAAATTATTCTCCTTAACTTAGGATATAAATCCGTCAGAGACTCAAACATATATATGTGTAAAATAAAGTGAAATTTGATATATGGAACCAAACAATTAATAGCTTGAGGATGACAAATAGTAAACTCAACAAAGTTGGAAGGCGAATCTTCTGTGAGTAAAATTCTTGTTCAAGTGCCTCGAATTTATTAAACACTAAAACATATGTAACATAAAGTGAAATTTGATATATGGCACCAAACAACATAAAATGTTGCCAATTTGTTTTTTTTTTTTTTTTTTTTTTGGGGGGGGGGGGGGGGGGTTGATAAGCTTATGTTGCTGTTGTCACTTGAGAAGTCATTATTGACACATGTTATTGAATCAAAGTCAAACAAAGGGGGTTGGGGTGTGGAGTAGAAATTAACATTAATAGGCAAGCATCTAATAGTTTAAACTTCAGAATGAAATTAACTAAAAACAAAATAGCAACGTTAGCAAGTCTTACATATTGTAAGATCATATCTTATCTGATTCCAATCACTCTAGCCTAGAAGATCCACAAAACCATTATCATCATTTATTATTATTGTTCTTTCTCAAGCAATTTTAAGCCATTTAATAGATTGATTTAGCCTAAAATTTTAGGTAATGGGTCAAACCTCAGTTTACAGAATGAAAATAAAGAAATAGAAATAGAAAACTAAAAAAGTTTGTTTTTGAATCTATTAAAGATTGTCTACAAGAAAAGAATAAGCATAGAATATATAGCATATAATTGATTATTGGGTTTGGTTTGAGTATGATGATTATCAAATTTAAAATTCAGAGAATTGATTTGGATGCCAAAGTTTTCTATAATTTTCTTAAGACATGATATAATTTAGTTAAAGAGTAAGGAAGCTTGACTGCATAGCAGCTACTTCTTTCTATAATTTCCAGAGATACATTTTCGTCACCAGAAGCAATGCTGTCCCTAGAGCTATAAATGGTGGTTATATCATTTGCCAATATAATTCCTGATGATCCAGACAATGAAAGTGCTGGTGGTAAGCTTGACTGCATAGCAGCTACTTCTTTTAATTTATCCCCTACATACATTTAATACAAAATTTAAGACTTATATAAAAGCTAAAGGTTTTATGCCAATGAGGCAGGATCCACCAGTCCAAAACCATAGGATACTAGTTTTAAATTATGTAGCAGAACTCATTGTATCAAAGCAGGTCTGTTTTATATAAATTTTCCCCTTATCTGATATGCTGATGCATGGTATAGTCCATTAGTAAGTCTGACATAAAGGATGACATTCAGAGTTTAAAGGAAACTAAAATATTCACAAGAATATGTTCTCATTTCTCAATAATCCTTAGAATAACAAGGAATGAGAGAACTGACATCCAAAGGTAGTTGAATCTCCATGTTCCCTTTGACAAGTGAAATTTCACAACCTACAGAGTAGGGTCAATTGTTAAATAATTTTAACTCAGGAAAATCAAGGGAAGTTCTTTTGAGGAAAAAAAAAATACTTTCCAAAAATAGGCAGGAAAAATAGCATTGACATCATGAGTAAGTATTGACGATAGTTTCCATTTACAGTTTACAAGTTAGAACTAGTAAGTATTTTCTCTTTTTACCAGTTCATACGTTAAACGGATTGCTCCAAATGCATTTGCAAAGTATTTGAGATCATCAATGCTGTCAATTTCAAATACAGCAACAAGACCACGTGTATAAGCCATGGCTTGCTCCTTCCGGAGTAGTGCTATTGGAGACTCCAACAGACGATGCAGGGAAACCCTAATCATTATATCAATTCAAAGTGTTAGGACTTAGGAATGGTTTCTAATGAACTAGCAAAACATAATAGATTACATTTCATTAACACACAACAGCAACCATTGAAGAGGGAAGAGAAATTAAGTTACTTAGTTTTCCTCCTCTTTATTGTCAACACCTTCAAGTGCATCATTTAACTGTAGCAAAGATAAAATGTAAATTAAGAAAAACTGAGAGATTATGAAGAAATTCTAACATTTCTTTTAAGAAATTAAATACCTTTGTAGAATCACTTAACCTCCTTGTGATGCCATTGGCTAGTGGCACGGATCCTAATACACAATGAAATTTTAGTAAAATAACTAGCTTCACTCAAGCATCTCATGATTAGGTGAAGGAATATATGCACAATTTTACTTCATTGATTCATGGTTGTTTGACTTAAAATTGTTCTCGATTCACCATCATTGAAGCTTGTGTTGAATTTATATATAAATAAAGTCTGAATAACAATAAGTGTAGATATGAGTATAAGTATCCAACAGATACACAGATACAAGTTAAAATTACTATAAGCATAGGTATAGGGTCAAATATGAGTATTTTTTTTTAAAAAAATGTAGATATGAGGATGAATATTATAATGTTGTACCTAAACTCTACTTATTGTCATTCTACTCCCTCCTTCAACCTATGTCCACCTTTTATTTACCCTTTTTCTTTCCTTTTCATCATATTCTTTTATTTCAACCAAGACAAAGAAACAAAGAGTAATAAAGATGAAGATGAGAGATATAAGACTAATTTAATGGTTGTAAAAGAATGAAATTAAAGGATAAGAGATATTAGAGAAGACTTGTGTTTAAATTTTCTTAACAGACATTTCTAACAAAATTAATAAATTATCATTATCAATAAAAAAATAACAAAATTAATAAATTATTATTTGTCGATAAAAAAATAAAAATGAGTGTAATTTTTACTAATGCAAGGAAAGAAAGTACGCTCTATAATGATTCTTTGTTTTCTTTTTCCAAATCGACAATAATAAAGCTCAATAACTGATAGAGATTTTTATTTTTTTTTCAATAGAAATACTGGAGCCGCCGGAGAAAATGGCTTAAAATTTAATACTTAATTTAAATCATCCACCTTAAATTTTCTTCAGATTTTCGTTTCTCAAGAGAATATGAGAACGGTTATTGCACGTACTTGGACTTTGACACAATTTCACACCTATTGGAAATTACGAAGACCTTGCTTTTGTAGTTTTGTTCGAGACTTGGAGTCAACTGATGTAAGAAACATTGAAAAGACCAAGTCAGAAGTGAGTGCTTGTACCCTTCGTCTTCATATTATTACTCCAATAGTCTGCACCAAAGCGTCTAGCTATTTCCTCTACAATTTTATGTTTCTGCAAATCAATCAACACAAAAATGACCACTCCACTACCTTTCATGCTTGTCATGATCATAGCCAACCTACTTTTCCTCTCATCCAAAATTTCCTCAGAAACCAACACCATCTCCCAGCTCCAGGCACTCCCCGATGGATCTACCTTGGTTTCCGAAGATGAAACCTTTGAGCTGGGTTTATTCAGCCCAGGTAGTTCCACAAATCGCTATCTAGGAATCTGGTTCAAAACCATCGAACCGAAAACCGTCGTTTGGGTTGCCAACCGCGACAACCCAATCAACAACACCAATTCCACCACCAAGTTAACCATAACAAAAGAAGGAAACCTCGCACTTCTCAACAAAAACAACACCATTATTTGGTCAACAAACACAACAACAAAAGCCACCAACGTTGTAGCGCAGCTCTTGGACACAGGAAACTTGGTCCTACGAGATGAAAAAGAAAACAATTCTCAGAACTACTTGTGGCAGAGCTTTGACCATCCCACAGATACAATTTTACCAGGAATGAAGATAGGGTGGAACGTAACAACAAAGGGTCTTAATCTTAATCGGTACATCACCGCATGGAACAATTGGGAAGACCCATCTTCTGGTAACTTCACTTATGGCATGTCAAGAAGCAACATTCCTGAATTACAACAATGGAATGGCTCAACCATGTTATATAGAAGTGGCCCTTGGAATGGCATTCGATTCAGCGCTAAACCCTCGTTGAAACACCATCCATTGTTCACCTACAATTTCGTGTACGACACGGACGAGTTTTATTTCCAATTCTACCCTCTCAATAGCTCGTTGATTTCCAGAATTGTCCTCAACCAAACCCTTTATGCTCTTCAGCGCTTCATTTGGGTTGAGGAAAGTAACAAATGGGAGTTGAGTTTAGCTGTTCCGAGGGATGGTTGTGATGGGTATAACCATTGTGGCTCATTTGGGTACTGTGGCAGTACCACTTTGTCTTCTATGTGTGAGTGTTTGCGATGGTTTGAGCCAAAATCGCCGCAAAACTGGGGTTCGAAGAATTGGAGTGAAGGGTGTGTGCCTAATAGTAAAAATTGGAGGTGTAAGGAGAAAGATAAAGATGGTTTTGTATTGTTTAGTAACATGAAGGTTCCAGACACTAACACGTCTTGGATTAATAGAAGCATGACAATTGAGGAGTGCAAGGAAAAGTGTTGGGAAAATTGTTCGTGTACGGCTTATGGTAGCTCAGACATCACTGAAAAGGGAAGTGGTTGTATCCTGTGGTTCGGTGATCTATTAGACTTGAGACTGCTTCCAAATGCAGGGCAAGATATTTACGTTCGAGTGGATATCTCCCAAATAGGTATGGGATTTTATCTGGTTTTATGTGGGTGGATTCGGTTATAGTAGTAATTGATAAAGTAAGTAATTTTAGTTATTGGCAAGAAAATTAATTAACTGTCATATTATGTAGGCATGGATGATAAATAATAGACATGTTTAAATATTACTATAGTTAATTTGCTTATCAATGATTAAAATCTCAACATTACCCTAATTTAATTCATTGTGAAAAGGAAGTAATTAATATTAAATTAATTCCGCTTCTTCTCTTCTTTTTTTTATTTATTATTTCTACTGTATTATTGACTCTTTCTTCATTACTCTGTCAATCAAATCAAGGTGCAAAAGGTGGTTCTACTTCTAGGAAAGTGGTGGTTGTGATCGCAAGCATTGTTTCATCTATTATTGCTATGCTTGTAATATTCATGCTCGTAATTTATTGCAACAAGTTTAGAGGCAAAGGTAACCTTCCTTAACTTTACAGCTATACCTTTTTCTTCAAATTTCTTGTTATTATATCACATATCCTATTTTATATTTTTTTCTTACATTTAAGAAATTATAAGACTTTATTTATATATAAATTAAAATAATTCCCCTTGCTAATTGTTTTTCTATTTCTGTCGAATAACTTAGGCTATATTGAGTTTATTTTGAGTTTACCATGTCACCCTCAAGCAAGTGTTTGGTGGCATATATCAAATTTTAATTTTTTTTAATTAAATGTTGTATTCAAGATTGACGCGTGTCAAATTAAATATTGTTTTCAATTTCTTTTTTTTTCCACAAATCTTATTCATTTAGTAACATATATTTTATGCACTCTTTTCAAACTTTTATATATATATATATATATATATATGTGTATATATATAATATAATATAATATAATTGTACTCTTTTCAAACTTACTGCTACTGTTGACTGAGTTTTCGAAATTCCACGAAATAAATATAATAGGATCTATGTAATGGATATTAGGTGAATTTCAATCGTTAATAATAGGTTTTTTATTATCATTTTAGGAAATATTGATCAATATTTTTCATTTATTAGATTCAGACATAAGACTTTACTTTAGAAAAATGAGCCTAACTAATAATTTGATACTATTCGAATCAACTACTTTTTGTTTAATGATAGTTTAAATTGGTCTATAGATTTGTGTATTTGATTTTTTTTAAAATAGTTGTCTATACACACACAGTTTATTTTATATTATGAATTCTAATTTTACTTTTAACTAAAATAGTTGATCACGTCATCCAGATTGATGGGTTAATTTGAAATTCATCACTTCTCATTAAATAAACTTTATACTAATTGTTACATTAATATTAAAAAATGATTACACTAATTGTTTTCATAGTTTAATATACACATTACAATGTGTTAAATATTTTCCGTATAGTCAAGTGAAATTACAAGATTCAAAATAGTAACAAAACATTCATCCAAATCATCTGTAATCAATCACAGTGTTATTGTGAGAATTAAGAAATTTGAACAATCGGGATTGAACATGATTTTTCTTATTTTAATTATAATGTAATAAGCACAGTTAATCTAATCATATCATATAATTTATCCCTAATTTACATATATATTATAACCCTAATGTATTGGGTAAAAGAGCGTAAATTATTTAAATTAATTCAAAACGTCTTGACAAATTAATGTAAATAATCAACATTATCGAATAAGAATTAGTGGAGTCTAATTGGTATTAACCTATGTCTAGCGACAATCCCAATTAGGTACTATTCTCAGTTTCAAGAACTAAAAGAGTGTTTGTCAACTAAACTAACGATTCCTATGATCAAACAATAAATGTTCAATCTAAAACAGACATTAAGAATAGAGGAAGAATACTAAACGAAGAATAATTGTATTAAAAGGGAGAATTATATGAAATAAGATCAGTAAGTTTATCCCCAATAGATGAGGAGATTAGTCGCTCATAACTTGATTACAATCCTTGAAAGAGTTCATACAAAGCGTCAAGAATACAAGCTAAAAGCCTGAAAATGATCTACTCTCTCTCACAGAAAAAAATTGTTTGAATTCGTGCTGAGATAATTTTTCCTTAGTGCACCAGGTTTTTATAAATTGCAGTGGGATTTGGGCCTGACGCGTCATCCTCGCTTAAGCGTGGGTATAGCCTCGCTTAAGCAAGGATTCTTCTTTCAAATTTGAATGTCTATTGTCCTCCCTCGCATAAGCATGGGTAATGCTTCGCTTAAGCGAGACCTTCTACTTTTTTTCAAAGCATCCTCTGACTGTCCTTGTTTAAGCTTGAATAGTGTCTCGCTTAAGCTAAGCCTTCAAAAATTTCGACTTTTGTCTTTTCTTGTTTAAGCGCACAGCAAGTTGCGCTTAAGAAAATAAATCTCCATTTGTAATTTCTTACCTAATTTCCTGTCAAAACTCCACAAAAACATCAAAAAATTCTAAAAACTAACAAAACATTGATCTTAATTGATAACTCTTAATCTATCCTAATTTTGAGTTTAAACAAGGCTTAATATATCAAAATTGTTAGATAATCGTCTCAAATCATGTGTGAAATCAAAAGGTATTTGGCAATCATCACACTGCACTACAAAAAAAGGTGATATTTTATAATAAATAATTCCAACCGTTATTGCTTTTTTTCATGTTTTATTTCTCACCAATATTTATTAGACAAAACCATTCCATTCTTCTTGTTTTTTTTTTTTTAAGAAAATCGGTAGGCAATTTTCATATGAATTTGATTTTTAGTTAAAACACATTAGAAAAACATTTAACTTAAGATAGAGCGTAGGATAAGGCTTGTAACATGGGATGCTAAATATTTTGATTAAATCTTGTTCATTTGAGGGGAAACAGAGGTCATGAAGACGAAAGCAAAATTGAATGATAGCAATGAAGAAGAATTGGAACTACCTTTGTTTGACTTTGATACAGTAGCATGTGCTACTAACGACTTTTCAAGTGATAACAAGCTTGGCCAAGGAGGTTTTGGTCCTGTATATAAAGTAAGTATGCAACATACTGCCTTGTAGATTGTTATTGATACAGTATTTAACAATATGACATAGATTATCCTTTCCATTTAACTATGTAAATGTGATTTTGTCGAAGGGCACATTACCAGATGGACAAGATATTGCAGTCAAAAGGCTTTCAAAAACATCTACACAAGGATTAACAGAATTTAAGAATGAGGTTATATTTTGTTCAAAACTTCAACATCGAAATCTTGTTAAAGTTCTTGGTTGTTGCATCAATGAGCAGGAGAATTTACTCATCTATGAGTACATGCCGAACAAAAGCCTAGACTTCTTTCTTTTTGGTTAGTGTTGCTACAATTTTTTTTAAAAAAATTCATTTCATTATTATATTTGTTGATTACTAACTATGACATAAATATATAATTTTATAGATTCTTCTCAAAGCAAACTTTTAGATTGGTCCAAGCGATTGAACATAATAAATGGAATTGCTCGAGGACTTCTTTATCTTCACCAAGATTCTAGATTGAGGATCATACACAGAGATTTAAAAGCAAGTAATATTTTGCTAGATAATGACATGAATCCTAAAATTTCTGATTTTGGATTAGCACGAATGTGTAGAGGTGATCAAATTGAAGGCAATACGAGTTGTTGGTACATAGTAAGTATCTTTAGTTTTATAAAGTTAAAATTCTACACAAATCAAATCTCAAAATTAATTTACATGTAAATAATGGCTTCTTTCAGTGGTTATATGGCACCTGAATATGCAATTGATGGAGTATTCTCCATCAAATCTGATGTTTATAGCTTTGGTATTTTACTACTGGAGACTTTAAGCGGAAAGAAAAATAAAGGGATTTCCTACTCAAATAGCAGCTATAATCTTATTGGACATGTAAGTAACAACATTTACTTCAATTTCTAAATAATGTGGTTGTTAATATTCATTATGATTTCTTGTAGCACTATAAATGGTTGTTAACAATTGTTATGAATTATTGTAGGCATGGAGATTGTGGACAGAGTGCACCCCAAAGGAATTCATTGATACTTGTTTGGGGGAGTCATACAATATATCTGAAGCTTTGCGATGCATTCATATTGGTCTTTTATGTGTGCAACATCTACCTGATGACAGACCAAATATGACATCTGTGGTTGTAATGTTGACTAGTGAAAGTGCTTTATCAACACCAAAAGAGCCTGTTTTCTTAACAGAAAAAGTTTCAGTTGAGGAAGATTATGGGCAAAAGATGTACTATTCAACCAATGAAGTAACTATCTCAAAGTTGGAACCAAGGTAAAGAAATAGTTTAATTTCTTTCCGTGCTTGTTAATGGTGAGAGGTTGGGTTGTATCCTACTACTAGATTCATGAATATATTTATTTTTATAAATTTTCTCTACTTAAAATAATTGTAGCCAATTTAAAATCTTGATTTTAAAACCCAATCTTCTAAAATGACTAGATTCATTTTAGAATCAACCTTTTATTCACCTTGCAAAATGTTGAAATGCATGCGAAAGGTAAAGTTCTGCATTTGATAGAAATAAAAAATTAAACATGATATAATTTAAAAGACTCATAAATTTAATATTTTAAAATTTTGGATTAAAATGTAATGTCAGTTTGTTATGTGATATGTTTATGATCTATTAGTATAAATTTCTCCATATTTAATCGATTCTCTTGATTTCTCAACACAGAATTTGTTTTTACTTTATGTGTTTTAAATCGACTTGTATTTGTCAAACTTGATTTATGGTAGTTATATTTTTGTTTGTTTGCACTTTGCTTTGTGTTAATTAATTAATGAATCAAACACAATTTTTTGAACATTTTATTTGTTTTTATTAATTAAAATTATCTACCTAGCTCGTGCTTTTCTACAATTGCTTGTTGAAATAATGTGTTTATTCTTCATGAATTTTTTTATTAACTCTATTCTTTATGAACTTAATTTGTATACTTTGTAATTTAGTATTCCTTTTTTATTACTCGTTGACTTGTAATTACAATAATCCATTTTTCCCTGCTTAATAGTTTGGTGCCTATGGTTTCCTATGCATCTACCAACCAACTTACAAATATATTATCAAATCTCTTCACCTTCCAACTCCCCCTTCCAACTTATGATAGCTTGAAAGTAACATATTTCATTGATTCTATCTTGCGAAAGAATCACATGTATCAGGGGCAAATCTATTATTTAGTGAGGATGTACGCATATATCTCATTACTTTAAAAAATTACATATAATTATCTAATATTTATATATTTTACTTTTCCTAATTTTATATATTTGAACTCACTATTCTCATATTTTTATGTTTTCATATTTTATACTCTTTAATTTTATATATTTGAACCCACTATTCTCAATGTGTATGTAATTTATTTGATTATATATATTAAATTTTATTATTTTAATATTTACGTCTTTATCTTCATGTGTATGATAATGAAAATTATCATTTTTTATTTTTTTTTAAATAAATTATCCCACTGACTCAGGGTCCTAGATCCGCCACTGACATATATATTAATTGTTATTAATCAAGTTATTGCAGAATATTATTTGCAAATATTTGATAGATTTTGAGAAGAAAAAATATAATCTAATTTTATTAACATTTTTATTATTATTTAAATGTGATTCGGTCTACATCATTTTGGATTGAATTGATTGTTAATTTATTTTTCTCTAAAAAGTACTAGTACATACGAAACTGCAACAAAAGCTAACTCAAGGTATTATCAAATATATCTCATCTCATAATTTAATTGTCACAAGTTTGAAATTAGTACTATATCTCATTTCGATCATATTCAAACTACTAGAGGAGAACTTACAAAATATCTCAACATCTTGGAAACATCAGTTATATTTTTCAAAAAAATTAATTAAAGAAGAATTTCCGGGTTACGTAATTATTATTTTTTTAATTAGCAAAAGCATAATATATTAATATAGAGAAGCACAAGATGTGCATGAGATACACAAAGTTAGTCGATACAGGTAAATACATCTACCCAGAGAGTATAGCCAAAACGTGCATTGGTACCCCAAAAAGATCGATAAATGAGGCGAAGCCACGTGGCAATTGTTGCCTCCAAAGGAGAAGGCCTTAGTTGCTGACTGTTCAGGGAACATGAAATGACCATAATGCCCTGTTGATGTTAAAAGTATTCTTTTCCCTTTACCACAATTTTGAAATCTAAAAATTAACAAAGGCTTGCGCGCAAATGGCTGAAAAGCGACGCGCGAACGTATATTTTTCAAAAGAGAGGCACCGTACGTACTGCGTACATATGTTAGTCGTTCGATATGCATCAATAAATTTAAATGGCTGAGATTGGATAATCGTGGTCCGATTTTGAAAAGGGTAATTCAATTCTATATTATTTTTTCAGTGCACGTGTCGTAGAAGAAAAGTTATGGTGGATGATGTGTCATGTTGGTTTGTAGCCAAACCTGTTGGCACGGAGCTAACCATGGTTACAACTTCCATGGGTCATTTTAGTAATGGGTTTGTTTTGTGTCTTTTTGCTCTATTGTACAAGTTTTTAGTTCTGTTGTAAAAGTTTGTCATTTTAGTAATGGGTTTGTTTTGTGTCTTTTTTGCTCTATTGTAGAAGTTTGTAGCTCTGTTGTAGAAGTTTGTAGCTCTGTGGGGTTTCTGGTTGTAGCGTGCGGCATGTAGTGTGGCTGTCTTCTTCCCGTTTTGATCTCATGTCTATCATTATCAGTTTATTTGTGGTCGAATTTGTTTGTGCATAGTTAATATGAGGAAGCAATATATGGTATGTTATTTTTTTATGTTATTTTTTTTTATATTAATTTCTGCAAAATTTCTCCCATGTTAATATTTTCCTTTTTCTTATTCTGGTAAACGGATGATCACCTATTTTCTTCAATTATGAAAGGCATGCATGTGGAGAAAGAAGCACTCTCCCAAATATCAAGTTTGGAATGATCATTTTGATAACTAACACCACTTGTTCTTCCTTGTAGAACCATAAACCATCTTGAGACACACTAATATTTGACATAAAACACTTATTTTGCTTATCCTGACATGATAAAATGTTCGTCCTTGTAAACAACCTTATCAAGGTCTACTAAAGTAAATCATATTTCATCCTATCGTACATCGGTAATTTCATTAATCCACTTACACTTAAAAATAGGCACTCTACATTTACTATAAACAAACTCCCAAATTTCTTCAATAACTCCAAAGTAAGGCATGGATGCACGAATGAGGTTGTTATCTAATGCACTAAAAAACTGTAAGGAATCAACATCAAGATTAATAATTTATGAAACTTTTATATACTCTTACAACACCTTCATCATGTTACTTTTTTGGTGAGTAGCCGTTAGAAATTCTGAGTAATGGGAGAACCTCTTGGGTGTTATTCAATATATACAAAAGTTCTTGATTCAATTTCTCGTGACACATGGTTACAACATAGTAACCATGTGTACCCTTACCTCCCCATCTCTCATCATGACAAGTTTGAGGAATCCTAATAGGTTTCACATGTTCAATGTACTCTGAACAGAACTCAATGGATTCTTCAACAATGTACCTTTCAACAATGAATGCTTCTAGACGATATTGGTTTTTTATATACCCTTTTAAGATCTTCATATATTGTTCAACCGGGTACAACCACCATAAAAAAACAGGGCCACATAATCTAATCTCCCTCACTGGATGAACAATTAAGTGAATCATGATGTCAAAAAATTAAGGAGTAAAATACATCTTCAATTGACGAAGGATAATAACAATTTCATTCTCCAATTGATCCAACTTTTCAAGATCAATGGCTTTACTATAGATAGCATTGAAGAAAAAACATAGCCGAGTTATGGCAACCCTAACTTTGTTAGGCAATATGCTTCTTATGGCCATAGCCACTAGTTGTTGCATCAAGACAGACAATCATGAGACTTCAAACCAACTAATATGGGATCCTTCCCCAATACAAAGCTCTTTATATTTGAAGAGTATCCTTGTAGGACTTTCACACTATGTAGACACTCACAAAAACTTGTTTTTTATTTTCTTGATAATGTATGACATGTTAGTTGACCTTGTGACATCGAATGTAATGGCTTACATATATTCATCTCAACCAAATCTTGAAGAGCATTCAAACCATCATTTTTCTTGCATTTAATGTTAAAAAGTGTGCCGATTATACTATCACATACATTTTTCTCCACTTGCATTACATTTATACAATGTCTAACATTTAGAACAAACCAATATGGAAAATCAAATAATATGAACCTCTTCTTCCCTTTGCTTCTGTCAGTTGTATCCTTCTTTTGGGTCTTCCCAAAGATAATTAGGATGTCATTCACTCGCTTATAAATTTCATTTCCAGCTAAGGGTTTCAGTGCATTTTCATTCTCTTGTATTCCATTAAAAGCTTTTTTCAATTGTCAATACAGGTGATAGGGTTTACGAAATATATGATGCCTAGTATAGACTGTCTTATTTCCATGCTTTAATTAGATGTAACTTGTCTCTTTTTCACAAATAGGGCATGTGATGCCCTTTAACACTACATCCACTCAAATTCCCATATTTTGGAAAGTCATTCATGGTGCAAAATACTATTGCATGCAACTAGAAGGTTTACTGGTGATTCCCATCAAATACATCAATCTTGTTTACCCACAACCTTCTCAAGTCTTCAATCAATGGACTAAGATAGACATCAATGTCATTTCCTAGCTATATAGGACCTACTATCATCATAGACAACATAATGTACTTTCACTTCATGCACAACCAGGGGTGTAAATCATTAGCAAAACAGGTCATGAGTTATGGTTAGTGCTTAACTTACCAAAAGGATCCATTTCATTCGAAGCAAGTCCAAATCTAGAAACCAACGATTATTTGTCTTCCATATGGGAGAATTAGCTAGATGCCATAGCAAACTATCAACTTTTCTCCCATTTGTATGTCAGGTCAGGTTTTTTGCTTCATCTTCATTAACAAACAATTGCTTAAACCTTGGTATTATTGGAAGATACCAACACACATTTGCTAGACGATCTTTGTTTGCGCTTTCATCATTACTACAATCATCATCTTTCACTTTGTACCATGGTATCCCAATGTGAGGAACTTACGCATTTCAACTAACTCATTTTTGTACACTATGCAATCATTAGGACATGCATGATTTTATGGTACTTCATACCCACATGACATAATATCTTCTTCGCCTCGTAGTGATTTTTTGGCAATGTGTTATCTTCAGGAAGCATCTTCTTTAACAACACAAGCAATTCGGTGAAACTTTTATCATTCCACCCATATCTTGCCTTCAAATTGACCAAATCTAATACTACTAACAACCGTGTGAAGCTTGTGAACCCCAAATACAACGGCTTCTTCAAACCACTTTGTAATTTATGATACAAAGGTGCATGTGCTTGTCGAAAAGACTCTTGTACAAGATCACATATCATGTCCTTTATATGATCTCTGATGTCTACATCAACATGCTCAGTTTGGGACACCATTGGCATTTTGGCGATTCAGCATGCCATATCCATTTTGTATAACTCCAAATGATCCCCTCACTTATGAGATGCGACCTACCTTATTTTGTTCACCACATGTCATCTCCCATTCCCACATTTAACATATGGACAAAAATATTTCCCACTATAACTGGTGCATTTCATTTAGAAAATTCCAAGAATTGTTTAACCCCATCCTCATACTCGTCACTGATGCGTGATGTTTTTATCCAACTTCAATCCATGTTTCTTTTTTGTCATACTCACAAGGTTATCCCATATGCATGAAGATTTTACAGTTTTTCATGAAAAATGTGACCTTATCCCATTCAAGAAGACATTTTTTTGTGCTTGATTCTTAGGTCAAGGTTAAGTCTCTTCACGTAAATATGAAAAAATCTCAACAACGTTTCGCATTGGTCTCCAACTACTCGAAATGAAAGTGGTGCATGAAACAAACAAATATGCACCCGAAGAACAATACAAATTACACTTTATCAAAATTTCATCAAATTTAACAAAAGAGACTTAACCTTCACATAAGAATCAAGTTTAAAAAAATGACTCTTTCCAAACTATCCAAACAGACAATTCAAGATTAAATAGAATGATTAATCCTTGTATTCAATCTTAAACGGGAAACTATTATTCACTCATAAAGCACATAACTTTAATATAAAACAATTCTCATATATCAACAAACACATTATAAAATATTAAGTTAAGGATTGAAATACTACCAAACACAAATTTTATGAATTAATTTCACACTTGCAACAAGAACAAAAGTGTCGCAAAGAGATCTGTACCTCGAAAGATACTCACTAACACAAACAAAGTGCAATGATGGCAGTGATGTTATTCAAAAGTTATGACTCATAGAAGTTGAACGTTGCTTGCACCAGCACAAAACAACAGGATTACAAATTGCACCTTATCATCTAAATTGCACTCTCCTCACTTTAGATAACTGAAATAAAAAAAAAAATCCTCCTAATTAAAAAATCCAAAAGAAAGACTACACTTTGGTTCATTTGATTGGCACAAAACTGTTAGATTTTTAAGGACAATTTTTTTTTTTGGAGAATTACATATTGTAATCCTCCTTTCTCTTTATAATTTTTCTTGTCTTAAATAATCCCTTCTGTTATTTAGGAAGAAAGGTAAATAAAGAAACAAAGAAGACTACGTTTAGAGCAAATGGAAATTTAACAAAAACGATATTAGACAATAGAAAATTTGGAACCACATGAATGACATAAGTGTAAGCCATCCACATTCCATTATATCAAACAACATAGATTCCATACCAACTTGATTTTATGGGTCCCAAAGAAGAGGGCACTTTGAAACGACATGTTTATAAACATTATATTGGAGCCATCTCTATACTCTACTCATTTGTCTAATATATCACAAATAATGACAGAACAAGGTCACAAAGATTACGGCATCCAGACACTAGGACATGATTGTGCAAATTAGGATTCAATTTAATCTAGACATCATTACTATTTTCTGCAATTAGTTAGGACACAAAATTGAAGGTTTCTTATAAGATTTCAGATTAATTTATTCCACACAGTTCCAAATTGAAGCTTGTTTATAATAATTCAAAAAACAAATATTTATGATAGTCAACATAATAAATGCTGGAACCTGTATCAAATCCCTGAAGTTGACTTCATGCAAGACAGGTGCCTAAGGCCAAAGTGGAATGGAGACGCTAATTTTAAAATTTATCATAGACATATGTTAGCCACAAACCGCTTTCTGAGCAGCTTTTGTCACGCAGTGATGAAATACTATATTTTAACTTTTAAAGCAACCCACCGGATCAGTAAAACTTTGTGCGTTTTGAATTCAATTTTGCAATTAATAAGAAACGACGAGATAAGCTACGAAATTACTGATCAACATTCCTCCATCTAATGTGGAGAGGTTTCTATTAGTTAACTCAACATTCCTCCCTCATTTCATCCCGTTCTATTGTTAAATTAAAAGTCATTTATACCTTAAAAATAAATTAAGATTTTTAATTATTTTAATTAGATTCAACAAAGATAAGTGATAAAAATTATATTTGATATGCTATTAAATCATGTTATATATTTCCATATTTATGTGTTTAAGTTTTCAGACTATATCTATAAAAGACAATTTCACATAACACTTAGTAGTGCATTTAAGATCTTTATTTAATATTTCGTGTCTTAAATTTTTTCTTGTAGAAAACATTTTTCTAGGATTCGATAAAGTCTTATGAAGAATAAATGAAGTTGATAGTCTGAAGGTACTAATCACACATTCTGTTGGTTTAGACTTGCTATGATGAAAAAAGTGACTTTCGTGCTGAAGGATAAGACACGCCAACTTATCAACATGAATTTTGCATAAAGAAGAGACATACATTTAATGTAAGCAATAAATGTTCCAACACTTCAAGGCTTTAGACAAAGATTAGAATGAAAAAATTCACCCATTGTGATTCAATGGATACTTATAAATAAATGAAACTTTGAATAAACAAGACATGAATTATCTTGTGCTAAAATATTCTTTCTTATAAATTTTTCGTAAATCTTTGTATAGATACTAAACTCTCAAAATACCTTGAGAGAAAAGACCAAAGTGCTTAGAGATATATTCATTTGTAAGATGATCTGTTATTAGTCAGGGTGCAAACTTTCAACAAATCTTGTTGATTAGTTTAGAGCTAAGTCATTTGGTAGGACAAATAATATTGAGTTAAGTTAAGCTTGAGATAAAACTTGTTTTGATAAAAAGTCTGGAGTGAAATTGAAAAATACTTTTAACTTTATAAGAAGTTAATGAAAACTTAATGGATTGTCAAGAACTGAACATAATTTCAGTATAAAGACAAACCAATATAACTTTTTTGTCATTCTTTAATGCTCTTCTTTGTGTTAACGAACAAATGATTCAAATTGATTTTTAGATCTTACATTTATTTTTGATTTGTCAAAAAAAAAAAACTATTTTTTTCATCATTTGATAAATTTTTTTAAAACCTTTTCTTATCTGTTTTTAGTTAAATCTATATCTGACAATAAACATATTTTTAAGTCTAAAAAAAATTAAATTTTTTAAAAACACAATTCGATCCTAATCCAACTATAGTGCCCCAACGCACCTATTCCCGTAAATACCTATTGAGAGCCAAGAACCTACGGTCTTGGGTAAAACCCTCACTGCGCTAGTATAACAAGCCAGTAGGGACTCTAGTAGATTTTACCATTGTGGACACCACTTGGAACTGGTGAGCCATCACCATGGGCATTGGCACTGGGGAGAGGCACTGGTCGACAATTGAGAAGTGGCCCTCTGAAATCGACAAGTCTGACGAGGAATCGGGCGGCAACAGAGAGGAGTGGCCATCAATGATTGGAGAGTGGAGTGGAGTGGCAGTGAAGGGGATTTGCGAGATTGAAGAGAAGGAGAACAGATTGAAACTCTGTCGAGTTGATCATGAAAATTAACTCATAATAATAATAATAATAATTAACTTTTTAACTTTATTTTTTTTTTTTTTTTACATTGTTCATTAATATTTTACTGCTCCAATGGTGGACCATTTGTAGCATGTCTTCACAGTAGAATCGTCCTATTTCTTGACATGACTTGTGCTTTTGTCGTGGTCGAGAATTGGTTTTATCACTATTTTTATACCCTTAAAAGCTTCCCCACGAATCTCATTTAGTAATTGAATGAACCTACTTTTGCATAAATTAAAATTATAAAATTAAAGAAGTGAAACTTTAAGTTTTGTAATCCCACCTATTTCTAGAGTCACCTTGTTAGTTATTTTCAAACAATAATGGCCTGTAGGAGATACATTACTTATGAATTTTGAACTACATCATTTTCAAAGAAGCATGTTGCAAAAGGATTATAGTACGTGATGCATTTTGTAATACGTAGTTTTTATTTTGACTTAGCTTGTTTCTGCAATAAGTTTCATAAGAAAAATCAATTTTATTTTTGGCACCAAGGTGCAAAAATAGAAGAAATAACATAAGACTTGTTATTAATTTTATCTTGGAGAGGTTACATTAGATAAATTGCAACTTAATACTTTGTTACAAAACATTAAATTAACCATGGTTGAATAAAATGGGTAACTATTAACATTCAATTTTTCACTCAGATATATGATTTCGTTAAACGACCATAAATGTCTGTTTTCAAAATCTTTGTTCCTTATTGTATTATCCTTTGGCTAATGCTTATATTTGATTACTAGGAAAAAATTGGTTGCCAAAAAATATTCAAAACAGATAATATATATATATATATATATATATATATATATATATATATGATTTTTTCCCCCTCACATCCTTGCTTATTAGCAACCATTTTACATATCACCGAACACAAGATCAAAATTAATTTGCTAAAGTATCTGTTTTAAAAAATTGTTCATATTTCATGTACAATGTTTGAGTAAACTAATATTTCTATCTAGCATTTAATAGTGAGACCGTTACTTCATTGATTGAACAAGACTCTTGTCTACCACAAGATTGCTCGCCTTCAATTGAAATACTTTGAATTAAGAAACCAGGTACCTTAGGTTGATATAAACTATTTTCATTGCTCAACATTACAACCACTGTTGTCATGTTTGGCCTATCTTCAGGATGATGTTGCAGACATAAAAGACCAACTTGAATGCAACGTACAAGTTCAGATATATTACATGAGTCCACAAGACTAGCATCAATCAATTGTTCTGGAATGCCCTCTTTCCACAATCTCCATGCCTGCAACAATTCAATTCTATTATTATATGTACTGTTTTTGCTGCTATCGAAAAATTAGTTTTGTTTTTCTGCTGTTACTCACATGTCCAATAAGGTTGTCACTGTGCTCTTCATATGTTACTGTTCTGTTTTTCTTTCCACTTATAATTTCTAACAACAATACGCCAAAGCTAAATACATCTGATTTGATAGAGAATAATCCATCAATAGCATATTCAGGTGCCATATAACCGCTGAAAGAAACAACACATGGATTAATTTGATGTTTCATTAATCATTGTAAAACTTTGACATCGATCTATTAAGATACTTACTATGTTCCAACAATTCTGTTTGTATTTCCTTCAACTTGATCACCTCCACACATTTTAGCCAAGCCAAAATCTGAAATTTTTGGGTTCATATTATTGTCTAGTAAAATATTACTTGCCTTCAAATCTCTGTGTATGATTCTTAATCTAGAATCTTGATGAAGATACAGAAGTCCCCGAGCAATTGCACACAAGATGTTAAAGCGCATAGGCCAATCTAAAAGTTTACTTCGAGCTGGATCTGACAATATTTTCAACAAGTTGATTAGTCATTTCTTTAATAAAAGTCTTTGAAATAAAGAAAACTTTTACTATACTAATTACCAAGATTTTCATAAAATACTTACCAAAAATAAATGAATCGAGACTTCTGTTGGGCATGTATTCATAGAGTAACATTTTTTCCTCTCCTTCGATGCAGCAACCAAGAACCTTAACAAGATTTCGATGCTGAAGTTTGGCACACAATATAACTTCATTCTTAAATTCTTTCAGTCCTTGCCCAGAACTCGTAGAAAGCCTTTTGACTGCAATCTCGTGTCCGTCTAACATTGTACCCTATATTATATTCAGGAAAATTCTACAGATATTGAAAATCATGATTTCTTTTTAGCCTTACTATATTAATATGGAGGTTGAAAGTTTACCTTATATACCGGGCCAAAGCCACCTTCACCAAGCTTGTTATCAATTGAGAAGTTATTGGTGGCATTAATTATTGTAGCAAGATCAAAGAAAGGAAGCTCCAGATTTTCTTTCCCACCATCATCTTTCTCCTCCGTCCATGTTCCATTTTCTTAAAACAAGAAATCAGAACATTGAATACAATGTCCACCACATGTAAAGCTAATACACTGAGCAGTTTTAAGTGAAAACTCCGAGCAAAAGTTGGTTGGTAGAGAAGTTGGCAGTTTTATTAAACTATCAAATCGCAGAAAATTATTGAATTTATAGACATGAAGCTTAATTTCCGTTCAAAATAAACCAAAAAAAGAAAAAGAAACACATGAAACTTAATTTCTGTTCAAAATAAGAAATCATTTATGTTTTCCTCTATCTTATGTTTGATAACAGATAATGTGAAGTGTGATGACTACAGTTATTGGAGTTCAGGGGAGGGTTTTTACTAAACTAAACAAGAAAAAATGCCCGAAAGGCCTTAAACAACATTAGTTGAAATTCTGTAATTGAACAGAGTACCTGCACGAGTGTTCTACTTTTTAGACATCCCAGGTGTTCAATTAAACTAACTTAAGAATATTTGTGAAATTATAAAAAAAAAAAAAAGGCTTTCTGACTAAGAAATTTACCTTTATACTTTGTTTTGGTCATGTAAATGTAGGAAAATGCCAATAGCATCAGAAGGACTAGAGAAACTGTGATTGCGACCACCAAGACTACCTTTTTTAGCTGCTTATGTTTAGCATCTGCATTCACTTTTTGACAAAGAAACAAAGCTCTTGTGATTCTCAAATAAAGCAATGGAACTGTAATTGTATTAATTAAAGAAAGTTAGAAGCATACCATTGTCTTTACCCGTGCCTGAAATGGCCATTCGAACATATAGATCTTGCCCACTTTCTGAAATTCTCAAATCAACAAGATCACCAAACCAAATGGAGCAACCACTACCTCCACCACCCGTGTCCAAGTTCGCAAAAGCCGTGCAGGAACAATTTTTCAAGCATTTGGCCTTGCAATCGTCAAGTGTCATACTTCTATTGATCCAAGAATGTGTAGTATCTGGCATTTTCATCCCAGCAATTAGACGGAAACCATCTTTGTGTTTGACTCTACAACTCCATGGTTCACTACGCACACACCCTTTTGTCCAATCCATTTGATTCCAATCTTGGGGTGATTTTGGCTTGAATCCCTCCAAGCATTGGCACACAGGGGAGGCATTAATCATGCAATTCCCATTCGCGCCACAAACATTATAAACATCACAATTGTCTTGTGGTAGAGATTGGTACACACTCCAAGTTCTAGTGTGAGGAATCCATGTAATGCGTTGGCGAAGAAAAAGAGTTTGGTTCAAAACAATTATCGAAATCACAGAACTATTCTTGAGGGTGTACCTCACATACACTTCATCTTCATTTTCGACATATTTATATTCGAAAAGTGGGTTAGGACTAAATCCAAACACTCCACTAGAAAAAATTCCATTCCAAGGGCCACTCCTATAGTATTCATTCGAACCTTTCCATATAACCAATTCAGGATTGGTTCCAAGCTTCAACCCTGAAGTAAAATCTCCCGAAGTTGGATCATCCCAATTTTTCCAAGCTGTAAGATACCGATTGAGGCCAGTTTTAAGATTCCACCCCAACTTCATTCCTTGCAATTGCGTATCACAAGGATAGTCAAAGCTCTGCCACGCAAAATTCTCTTCATTGTTGATGTTGTCGTCCTTCTCGTCTCTTATTACCAAATTTCCGTTGTCTAAAAGTTGCACAACCGGATTCAAAACTGCTAGTGTTGCGTTTGTCGACCAAATAAGAGACCGGTTCCTGCCGACGAGTACGAGGTTTCCATCTTTGCTTAGAGACAACATATTGGATTTCTCTTTTGCAGGGTTGTCGCGGTTGGCAACCCAAACAACTGTTCTCATCTGGATGTTTTTGAACCATATTCCGACATAGTGGTTTGGGGAATTACCAGGAGTAAAGAAACCCAACTCAAAGGTTCCTTCCTTGGAGACCAAGGTGCTGCCATCAAGAAGTGGCTGGGACTGAGTAATGGTATCAGTTGCATAGGAAATCTTAGAGAAGAACACTAGTAAGTTTGAAATAACTAACATAGCAAGAAGTAGAGCCATTTAGTTTACAGCTATTGCTGCATACTGGTGATAGAAGTTGAATATATATATATATATATATACACACATATATATATATATATATATATATATATATGGAGATTTAATGGTAGCTCTGTGGGTTGCCGAATTTGACATGTTAAGCGGCGTAACACATGCGCAATAAATAGATGTAGTTACATAAAGTAATGGGAACTGGGAAGGATGACGTGGTTCATAATTCATATCACAAAAATTCAACACATATTTTATTTTACAATAAAGGAGACACGAGAAGACAAAAATGGAAAATGAGTGACAAAAGGATGTGATTATTGATTACTTGGTCCCATTTGGGTTGCCATATTTGACAAGATAATGGGCTAGCATTCTGAAGTGATATTTGTGTGTACCGGATTCAACCCAATGCCTCGTGGATATTGTCATAATATAATTACCATTGTTGGTAAGGTGATATTTACAATAAGTAGAAAGAGCAAAAACTAAATTACAAACATGTTATAAAAAAGGATATGGGAAGGGTCCACTAGGTTACTTATTTCATAAAACTTTAGTTTTTGGTACGACCACGCATTTATTATTTATGGGAGAATTTTTTGTTAGGATCAAGTGGGATTATTATAATTAATAAGATCCTTTCTTCGGTTATTTAATAAACTATGCTTTCACGATTTTGAAAACATGTGTTAATTAAATTGGAACAATCCTTTTCTGGTTAAGTACAATTTCTTTTCAATGTAAGCACTAAGCAATCTCCCAAGAAGAATCAGCTATAAGCTAGAGAACATGATTGTACCTGTTGGTCTGATGTGAAATCTATTCAGAGGTTATGTCGGTTTACATCAATTAATTCTCACTTAAGTGATTTATTCAAAGAAGGAATTTTATTCTTTGATCAAGTTTTTTATCTACTCCAAAGAGCTTTCCAGCCGTTATTAATATGAGATTTCTATGCTAAACTATTTCTAAGTGAGTTTGCACTTTGCAGTAAAGAAAGGCACTAAACGGTTAATTTAAATTGCTTGAAATTAAATAAAAGCAATAAAAACGATGAAAGCACAAAAGGAAATCGACTGCCATGCCTCTGTCAGCTAACCGTTCTTTATGCCAACAGTACCGATTGGTTGGTGCAATTAAAAAGATTGTACCAACTATTTTGATGAGTATAATTATCTATATCAATTCTTTTTTCTAGAGTCATTTAATCTACTTTAATTTCGGATAAAGTCGCAAAATTCCTTATGTTAAAGACAGTCTGTATTCAGTCTAGCATGGCTTATATATACACTTGTCAATTTTGCAGTACAAAATATGGCGTATTAGACCTTCTTTCTTAAAAATTATGGAGCCTGAGCATCATATCAGACTTGCATGATCATTAAACCGTGATCAGACTATATGCAGACAAAACCAATATTTTAACAAATATCTAAAAGCTTTGGAAAGTATTCTGATAATTGAGATGAATTTGACTGGTTTCTCCGTCCTATATTATTTTCTTTCAAATTGTTACTATTTTTTTTAGCAAAACTTCAATAAGTTTACTCTTCTAGTAAATATATAATAATAGATAAAAGAAATATTATTTTTGTTAACTATTTTTAGTCTTCACATTTATTAGATCACTATGTTCTTAATTAAAAAAATATTATCAAATATGGATATAATCACACACACCAAGAAGGGAGGACATATCCATCTATTCCTCTCCAATTTTTAACTCCTCCGCGGTTCTACCATCAACTGCTAAACAACTTCTTTACACATTTTTTTCTTCTTATTTAACATTTGAAGATGTAATTGCTCTAACGCGGCCATTCATGTTTTTGTACTTGAAAACAGTTTATATTTTTCAATCAAACTACTATTTGAAATACTAACCTCACCTTCCATTGCCATAATCCGATATTTCGATATGTACTTTGCCACTTTGTCTTCTTCAATTCGTTCTTTAATCTGTTCTCATTAAGGTTTGCATTGATGTCAATTATTTCTTAAGTTTACTGAATCTCATTCTTCTTTTGTCCTTTTGTTTCTCTTTTGCCATCTTTAATTGATTTCTTTCTCTTTCACTGCTAGAAAAAATGTTTTTAATATCGTCATTAAAAACCGATGTTAAAAAAGGCGTGATGACATACTCATAAATAAATAAAGATCCTTAACATTTTTTTTTTAAAACTCGATGTTGTATTTTGACATTAACATTGGTTTTTATTATAACCAATGTTGTTTGATGGGTAATAACATAAGTTTTTGAAAATCGATGTTGTGTTTTTCACGAATTTTGATTTCACACAATTACCCAAAAACCTAACCTCACTCACTTTCTTCTCCTCTGTTCAACCTCCTCACCTTCCACCTCCACCATAGTCGCATGGCGGAACAGATGTTGTCAAAGTCGGTTTGGTCCGATCGCAATGCGTTGGGTTCCTTTCACTCTTCGACGACAACGAACAGTGCTCCACAACCAAGAATCTAATTGACATCAATGACGACAATGGACGGTGTTCCTGCACTCTGACAGGAGAGAAACTCGTCGATGACCTGGATGCGAACGCCGAGTAGTACAAACCCGACGACGACGTTTGGTTCTTAGCACCACCGCAAAGGAAAGGCAAGCAATGAGTGGTGAGTGGTGAGTGGGAAAGAGAAAAATAAAAAGATGGTGCTTCTTAGCACCACCACACCTTCATTTTGCTGCTTGCCCTTGCTCACTCCAACTCAAATTGACAAGGCACGCCGATACTCTTATTTTCCGCAATGCCCACGAGCTTCACATTTCTTTTGCGGATTCCTTTTCGCTCCAAATGCCACTCATTCTTGTTTTTTGGTTCGTTCATTCGTATCTTTATCAATTTTACTAATCATCGATTTTATTCACAATTATTCACCATTACATACATGCATGCTCACAGACAATGACGAATAAAGCGCTCAATGTTATAATTTCTGGGGATCCTGCTTCTGGTAAAGGAACCCAGTGCCATCTCATCTCCAACAAGGTTACCTTACCTTACGTTGTCATTTTCTACTGCTTCATTCGATTCAAGTTCTATATATATATGTGCAGTATGGATTGGTTCATGTTGTTCCTGGATATTTACGTATAGCAGATATTGCCACTGGAAGTGAGAATGGAAAGCAAGCCAAACAATATATTGTATTGTGTTGTATGTATGCATGTTGTGACTAATTTCTTCTTTTTCATATCATATCTTTCTTTTATGCTATATATATATATATATAGATGGTTAAGGAGTGCCTCTTGAAACCAGATTCCAAAGCGAATGGTTGGCTTCTGGATGTATATCTCAGGAGCTTATCACAGGCCACTTCACTTACGGATCTTTGCTTTGATCCTCATCTTTTTCTTCTTGAGGTTTCTGAAGATGTTCTTGGGAGAAAGCGGTTGGACGGAGATTAGATCCTGTTTCCGGCAAGATATATCACTTGAAGAGTTCTCCTCTTGAGACACAAGAAATAATTGCAAGGCTTATCCAATGCTTCGATGATACAGAAGAAAAGGCATGTATGTATGTATGTATGTATGTATGTATGTATGTATATATGTATATATAGATATCCTAATATGGATGTGAAAACATAGGTGCATGGATGGTTGTCTCTTTTCAAAATTGTTTATACAAGATTATGAAAATAAGTTCAGTATCCTACATCAGCTAGTAAAGAAACAAAGTTTGCAAGTGTTTGCTATATAGTTTTGGGAGTCATTTTGTTTACTTTTCTTTTCCCAAACATTCATTTGAGAAGTTGTTGTACAGTGCAGGACAGTTCACAGGATTGGTTGTTAATAATTCATAACATAATGTTTTTAAGTTTTTAGATCTTACTTTAGTATTTTTCTGTGGGATAGAGAGTTCAACATATATATTTTTGCCTTTTTAATACCAGAATATGGAATTTTAACATGTAACTTTATACCCATTTTTTGATTGACTTGAAATACTAGATTCTAGCACCTTGTGGAGTAAATGACTTTGTATGTGGTAGGGTTGCTGAATGGGTCTCCAATGGTACAAATCTTTGTCTTACTGCAGGTTTTCGAGTGAAACCATCCGATATTGTGCATATTGCCTCAGAAGGAACTTCTTGCTATGGCGATAAAGCAAGTCTAGGTTCTGTTGCTGATTCATGGAAGGCTTCACAGTTTGAGTTGACCTAAAAAGGTGAGAGCTTGAGGATGTTGGATGATTTCCAACAATGGGCGAGGGAAATGCCATTTGGTGAAAGAGTTTCTTGGGCTATAAGAGGGATGGTTCTAACAACAGGCTTGGTGTTTATAAGGTCAGAATGCAGTACTTTTTCTTTCCAATTATTGAGTGGCTATGCATTTTTGTATGCTCTTATCAATATTAGGCAAGTCAAACAGACAAAACATGTTGGAAATATTGCTTTGGCTTCTTTCAGACGTGCCAATAACCCCTCAATGGATAGAGTGGACTTCTAAGAGCTGAATGCTTGAAAGGAGATAACAACCCAAGGTACTAATAAAGGTTTCACTTACCATCATGTATATATATCTCTTATGGCTGAGTGCAAGGTACTAATAAAAAGGATAAATGATTGGATGGACTATACTTTCAATAGAAAATATGTGTTTTATTTTGAGAGTATGAAACTCAAATACACATTCTCAAAGATGTCGTGAAATCGTGGGGAAAAAGTTTAAATTTTAAATAATAAATATTAATATTTATTATTTGTTAATCAAAAAACACTTTTGAGCTAATGCATTTTGTCTTTGTTTCATACTTGTATGATGGTTCTTCAAATGTGATAGCTAAGTTGGGCATGGGTGAAGTGTTGGGGCCTTTGGGGAAATTTGACTTGTTATTGCTGGGGCACCATTGGTTGCAGTGAATGTTATTGGAAATGCCATTTATGATCCCATAGGTTCAATTGTAGTTGGAAACTTACTTGGAATGGTAAAGAGGATTTAGAAGACAACAAAAATTCCCTAGGCATCTGAAGTGGTATCTATTTTATTTTAATTCCCTTCTAAATTAACCATGCAGGTAGCCATATTTCTTATCCAGAGAAACCGACATGCTTTGATTGGTAGAGCTATGGATGACCATGAAATGGAGAAAGTACTTCAGTTTTTGAAAAAAAATACCCGATACAAGCTTTTTGCTAGTTTCTATGGAAATCACATAATTTTTTTGTCATTCATTTGACTAAGGTTTATTTTTTGCTTTAGGTTGTAGATTCCCCCCTATGATTGCAAAAGTGAAGTTATTGGGCCCTAGATTCTTCATATTTAAGGCAGAAATAGGTTCCTTTCTCATCTTTGTTACAAAATTCAGATAATGAATTATGCATGATGGTGTTAAGCTGATAATTCTTAATGAAACAGATTTTAATGGAGAGATGGTGGTGCAAAATTATCTTAAAAGGACTGGTTGTGAAGAGTGGGCAAGACAGGTAGATATGCTTTATCATGTTCATGTAAAACCTATGATAATATGCTGCTATGTTTTGCTACTGTTATTAGTATTATTCGCCTACTTCTGCCTTTGATTACATGCTAGCAGAATTGGAATGCATTGCACTTAGTTCTAATCCAAGCCAATCCTAATATAAGTTTGCGGGTAAGAATCGGATGCCAAATTTTGTAAAATAAATAAATAAATAAATAAACAGTAACAAAAAAATAGGTTAAAAATATATAACTCACTAAATAAATAAAAATATAAAAATAAAAACATAATATCCTATATATTGTATACATTCACCATAAAATAAACATAAATAAATTACAATAATATAATAAATCATCCAAATATATCAATTTGTTGTTATTATAGTCTTGAAATTGTGTGAAAGATGATTATTTTGCATTATAAGTGTTAATAGAAGTGTATTAAATATTTTCTTTAAGCTTTTAATGTGTCTTTTAAAATTACAGGGAGAGAAATGAAAAGGATAAGTCTTTTTTTTTTTGGGAAAAAAATGATATTCTACATCAGTTATATAATAAATGATGTAGAAAGTGACTATACCACATCGATTACAGGAAAAACCAATGTGTTAAAGACACTTTCTACATTGGTTTTAGACAAACCGATGTTGTAAGCACTATACAACATTGGCTTTGGCAGAATCGATGTAGAAAGTGTCTTTAACACATCGATTTTGATGAAAAATCGATGTTGTTTTGTACATTTCTTACTATACGACATTGGTTTTTAAGAAGAATTGATGTTGTATAGTGGATATCATCGATTTTCGTAATCGATGTTAAATTGATACTTTTAACGACGGTGCATGGTTTCAACATCGATTCATAATTCATATTGAAAGTTTCAAAAAATCGATGTTAAAAGCCTATTTTCTAGTAGTGTTTCTATGTTTTTTGCAGTTTCATATTGTCATTTTGTCTTCTTCAATTTTGGTCAGTAGGTCAGTTTTCTCTTTCTCTCCTTTTTCCCATAGCGTTGGGAGCCTTTTCAATTAATTCATATATTTTTATTTTATATGGTTCATCAGTTACTGGGTATGGGATTAACAATGTAAAAATCATATTACTTTTAAAAGCATGGAATAACCCATATGTCATTATTGTTATGCAACATTTTTTGTCTTACATTATATAATTTGTATGTTTGTTGCAGGAAGGCTTGAGAGAGAGAATGGAGGACAAAAATGCAGAAGGCGAATCACATAGTTCTTGGTTGATGCTTGTTATCTTTCGTATATTATTGATGTAACCATCGTTAATTTCTATATTAATTTAAAGTTTTTATAATTATGTAACAATCATTCTTAGTTTAATTAATTTGTATATTGGTTGCTTAATCTATAGCAGAGTTTAGAGGGTCTGTAAAGTCCTCACTCCCGCTAAAATTTGCTTGATGTTGGTTATAGTTTTTCAAAATAGGTAGAGTACTGGAGACGGACCTCCATGGGCATGAGGAGTGTCAAAATTTAAATTCTAATAATGCTTTTCTTTAATTCATATTTTTCCTCTTCAAATAAGGAGTATTTATACACATTCTAAGACAAAGATAAAGCCTACAAAATCTCAAACCAACTTCCTAAAAACAAAAATTCAAATTTAACATTTTTACAACAATATTTTAAATTCAAAACCTGATAATCCAACACTCCCCCTAAAGTTGGTGCATGGATGCCATACAACCTAACTTTCCAATTGTATCATCTAAGGCTTTTCCTGAAACTCCCTTGGTCAAAATATATGCAAGTTGATTTTCAAATCTGACAAAGGGTGATAATCTGCTGATCCAATTTTTCTTTTATGAAATGTCTATCTACTTCAACGTGCTTTGTTCTATCGCATTGAACAGGATTATGAGAAATTTCAATAGATGCCTTGTTATCACAATAAAGACTCATAAGAAGATCATATTTGATACTCAAATCATTTAAAATAATTTTAATTCGTAAAAGCTCACAAATATAGTAAGCCATACCTCTAAATTCAGCCTCGACACTAGATCTTGCAATGACTTTTTGTTTTTTACTTCTCCACGTGACTAAGTTACCCTCAACTAGTGTAAAATAGCCTGAGGTAGACTGTTTAATAGTTTTGTCTCTAGCCCAATCAGAATTTGTGTATCCTTCAATGCCCTTCTTTTGAAAACAGAATGCCTTTTCCAGGTGTTCCTTTTAGGTATCTCAAAATCCAATACAATACTTCATATGATCTTCACTAGGAGAGTGCATAAACCGGCTTACCACCCCAACTGTATAGGCAATGTCTAGTCTAGTGTGTGATAAATAGATTAGCCTCCTTACCAGCCTATGATATCTTCTAATATCTGCCTCCACCTGATTAGGATAAACGCCAAGTGTGTGATTCATTTCAATGGGATTCTCAATTGGTCTGCAAGCCAACATTCCAGTTTCTGATAAGAGATCTAGAATATACTTTCTTTGAGAAAAAAATATACCTTTCTTAGATATTGCAATTTCTATCCTAAGGAAGTACTCCATGTTACCTAGATCCTTCATTTCGAACTCAGTTGCCATATGTTGTTAAAGGGATTTCATCTCATATATATCATCTCCGATTTACAGCATATCATCCACATAAACTATTAGAATAGTTATTTTCTTTGCTCGATGTTTGTAAAACAAAGTATGATCAAAGTTACTTTGTACCCAAATCTCTTCATTGCTAGATAAAAACGTTCAAACCATGCCTTGGGTGATTGCTTAAGCCCATACAAAGCCTTTTTAAGCCTGCAGACTAGATTCTCATTAGACTTAGTTAGTTGTACTCCTGGTGGCACATCCATGTAAGCCTCCTCCTCCAAATTTCCATTCAAGAAAGCATTTTTCACATCAAAATGTTTCAAGGGCCAATCCCTATTAGCTGCTATCGAAAGTAATATCCTTACAATATTGAGTTTGGATATCGGGTAAATGTCTCTTGGTAATCAATTTCATACTTTTGTGTATATCCCTTGGCAACTACTGTTGCTTTGTATCGGTCTATGCTCCCATCTGCTTTTAATTTCATTGTGAACACCCATTTGCAACCAATTGTCTTCTTCCCACTTGGCAGAGGTGTTAGTTCCCAAGTTGAGTTCTTTTGGAGTGCTTCCATCTCCACATTCATAGCTTGCTTCCAATTGGGATCATCTAATGCTTCCTCCACACTATTTGGAATAGAAATACTAGACAATCGATTAACAGATAATACATATGATTCGGATAAGTGTTGGGTAGATACATAGTTGCTAAGGGGATATTTAGTCTTCATTTTAGGGTCAGGTTCATAAAATTGTTTACAAATACCTTTATTTGGTCGAGATGACCTTATGGGGTGTGTATCAGATGGTATATTAGAAGAAGGAATGAGATTTACCTATGTAATAGGTTCTGGTTCAATATTTGGGACAACCATAGGAGATTCTTAAGTTTTATGTGTTAGATAAGGTGTCTGAGATTGGGGACAAGTGGTTACCTCGGCAAGAACTGCTTCTGGTGGTTCACTGTGTGGATCTGAGGTAGGGAGTGAGATATTTGGTGGTGGTACATGAGTGGAGAACCAAACTTCTTCTTCTCCATTACTTGTAATGCGTGGCAAGGAATTCTCCCCCTGAGAAGGAGAAGTGGAGACTCCCCTTGAATAGTAAGGCTCATTTTTCCTGAAAGTGACCTCTAAAGTAACATTCATTTTGTGAGAGAGGATCAAAGCAACGATAACATTTTTGAACATCGAAGTACCCAACAAAGATACACTTTTTAGCACAAGAATCTAAGTTAGAACGCTGACTTTTATGGATATGAACATATGTGGTGCAACCAAAGACTTTAGGAGAAAGGTTCGAGGAATGGGGTATAGGAAAGTGAAAAGTAAGAACTTGGTAATGTGTTTGGAAACTAAGAACACTAGAGGGGGTCCTATTGATGAGGTATGCAGTGGAAATTACAGCCTCCCCCCAATAAGAAGAAGGAACATTCATGCTAAACAATGAGGCCCTTACAACTTCCCAGAGTTATCGGTTTATTCTCTCAATCAATCCATTTTGCTGAGGGGGTATAAGAGCAAGAGGTATGATGTTTAATCCCATGAGAAGACAAAAAAGCATTGAACCCACCATCCATATATTCCATGCCATTATCAGACTAAAGGATTTGAATTTTGCTACTGAATTATGTTTGAACCATGCAAAAAAAAATTAAAACACAAAAAAAAACTTCCCCTTTTATGTTTTAGGAGACTCACCCAACACATATGAGACATTCATCAATGAAGGTGATGTAATAAAATGATTTAGAGAAAGAAGAGACTCTGGCAGGGCCCCAAACATTTGAATGAACAACTTGAAATGGAATAATGCTTTTATTCAAACTAGGATAAGAAGGAATGATGTGGCTTTTAGTTGATTCACAAACTGAACAGTGGAAATCAGTAACATTGACAGAAAAAAAAACGGGGAAACAATTTTTTGAGATAATTAAAGGAAAGATGACCAAGTCTCCTATGCCACAACCAAACATTATCTTTAGCAGTATCCACAACAGACGCTGCAGATGCCCGAGAAGAAAAATCACTACCACGAGGAGAAACATCCAAGAAATAAAGCTTGCTTTGTCTAACACCATAACCAAGAATCTCCAGTGTTTGGTTGTCCTGAAACAGACAGCGAGAAGGCAAAAAAATCACAAAGTAGTCAAGGTTAGAAGAAGTTGGCCAATAGAGAGAAGATTAAAGTCAAGAGAAGGAACAACTAAGAAAGATTGAAGATGTAACCGAGGAGAAAGAGAGATTGAACCTTGACCAATAATGGCAGAGGTGTCACCATTAGCTGTAGAAATCACAGTTTTAGGAGAGGAAGAGAAATTAGACAGAAGAGTATGATCACAAATCATATGATCTGAAGCACTGTATCAATTATCCAGGAATCAATTTTAGATTGTGCAGAGAAACCATTAGACTTACCAATAATTCCTTAGTAGACAACATGTGTTAAAGGAGTAGGAGAGATAATAGGATCGGAGGAGGTCGAGAGAGCTTTATTCATAACTTTCAAGCAAGGTCATTTATTGAAATCCCACCTCTCGAGATAACCAATGATTTCAAAGCATTCAGCTTTAGTGTGACCGGAGTCACCACAATGAGAAGACATGGGTTTTTGAGAGGTACCTTCTTTGCAAGGCTTCAAAGTAGTAGAGGAAAGGCAAGAGGAATTGGATGGAGACGAGGTAGAAGGTGAAGTAGAGTTATCTATGGGAGATTTGGGAATTAGAAAGAAGAAAACGAGGATACGGGTTATCTGGTGGGTATCCAGTAGAAGGATGAAGTAAGAGAGGCAAAAAAAGGGAACTAAGACAGACAAAAAAAGGGAACTGGTCAATACAGGACCGTAACACCTGATACCATGTGAAAATTTAAATTCTAATAACTCTTCTCTTTCATTCATATTTTTCCTCTTCAAATGAGGAGTATTTATACACATTCTGAGACAAAGATAAAGCCTACAAAATCTCACACCAACTTCCTAAAAACAGAAATTCAAATTCAAAATTTTTACAACAATATTTTAAATTAAAAACTTCATAATCCAACAAGGAGAAATTAAGATACTACAGTCCTCATGCAACAAACTTTGACATTCCTAAAAATTTGAAGAATAAGAAAATGGCAGATAGATTCTCCTTTTCAAGGTTATCATCATTTACTGTGCAATATATATTATGGTAACTGTGCAATCTTTGAAGATAAGTGTTCCTTCCATAACACCACTACAAAAAACGCTTTCTACGTCGGTTATTTAACCCATCCTACACCTGTTCAAAAACCGTCTTTGTAGCCGATGTTGTGGAAAGTCAACAATTTTCACGACAGTTCTCAGACCGTCTTAGAAGGTTTGATTTCTAAGACGGTTTTTCAAATAACCGTCTTAGAATGTATTTTTTAAAAAAAAAAAAAAATGAGGATTCTAAGATGATTATTGATAAAAATCGTCTTAGAAAGTTTACATTCTAAGACGATTTTTTGCATAGACCATCTTAGAATGTAGAGTTCTAAGACGGTTTTGTAAATAACCGTCTTAGAATGCCTTTTTTAAAAATAAAAAAAGGATTCTAAGATGATTTTTTGTGAAAACCGTCTTAAAATGTAGACTTTCTAAAACGATTTTTCATAGAACTGTCTTAGAACAATCTTTTTAAAATAAATTAAAGTTAAGGATTCTAAGATGGATTTCTTCAAAAAACCATCTTATAATGTAGACTTTAGAATGTCTTTTTTTCAAAAAAAAAATTGAGGATTTTAAGAAGGTTTTCCGGAGACCCGTCTTAGAATATCTTTTTAAAATAACAATTAAATTACAATTTTTCAATTATGTTCTTAATTATAGATAGTTTTTTAAATTTTAAAATGACCTGAATTACAATAACAAAGAAAATGTTAGAGAAATAAATAACAACAAAAATTAATTCAATTTAAAGATAATTATAAATGGTAATTAACATAACCAAATTTATTCCTACACAAATGTGTTAAAAAAAAGAAAAGGCAGTGATGATTATTGAAGATGATAACTAGACATGACATGATAATTAAGCCAGTCTACTTCATTTTTCATTAATTATGGGGAAAAATTAAAAGAGAAAATAAATGCAAATTTATTCCTACACAAACAAAGTTACATAAGGATTATATAATGTGGTTGATTTTAAAGGATGGTGCAAATTGGTAGTGATGCTTGAAAAGTAAAATACATTGATTGTTAGGAAAATAAATTACAAAATTTCCAACACATGTACACAGAAATTGGTCGTAAATGTACCTTGCATCAATTATTTCATGCAATTTGCTTTGGTACTTGTTTCCGAGAACCTAATCAATATTTCCAAAGAGGCACCAAGCAATGTCAGCAGCCGTAAACCACTAAAACACACATTAAGCCATCAATACAGCACTGGAACATAACAAAGGAGTATAAAAGAATGACAAAATTAATGGTTTTTTATTTACTCGACTTTTGTTAGCATATATGTACATACTTTGTATTTAACTCATGATCAACATGAAGAAATGAAAATTTTGGTTATATCATTTGCTCCACAACCTATATTGAAAAATAATACAACAAAGAAAGAAAAAAAACACAAAAGCGATATCTCTAAAAGAGGATTTGCCAGCTTACGGTTAGTGACATTGGGAATTATCAATTTGGCCTTTTGTCTAACCATGCATATGCATTTAGATATGATTTCCTTGTTTCTCTTACAAATGTCATGGCAAGACTCCAAACATAATAAGAATCCCAATATTCTACAAAATTAAAGTATATTCAGTTTACGTGCAAGTCAAATTTGTGAGAAAATGCCAAATTTGGTGGGTACAATAAAATATTCAGCATGCTCAAAAGAAATACTTTTTTCTCCTTATTTTAATTTTATTTTATTTACCTACAAGCTTCCCATTTATGAAAACATGAAGGGTATGACCAAGGGATTCAATGTGAAGGACAGTTAGAGAACTAACATCATTACATATCAGTCCATAAAGGGATTCTTTGAAGTATTTAATCAATTTATTCTATTGTTGGTACTTGATAGAATAAATTGATTAAATACTTCAAAGAATCCCTATATGCTGCCATGTGTTGCATACCAAATAAAAGCCAAAAACAATAGCCAGTGGCAAACGGGCACCTTCAAAGAATCCTTCTTGCACTATCTTGAAGTTGTTGCAGAGGCCTTGCAAGCTCTGTTCTCAGTTGTATCTGCTCAGTTAACTTATCTCCTCGTATGAAACAACTTGCAAGGGCAGCAACTTGATGATGGTCAAGGTCATTAAAAGTACCTAATGGTGGAGGGGAAACATGCTTCAGAGTTCAGACAACCTTTCGTTTATGGCTTTCTGCCAAAGGAACTTTTTTCATTAAAAACATCTAAGAGACTTGACTTCATGGTGTCAGGGTCTAAACTATAAAGCAACTACCAATATAAAATACAATAATAAGAAGCATCTGAAATCTATAACCTCCCACCTAAAATTAGTTCAGCAAAAAATGAGCTTTGTCTGGTTTTGGAAAATTTGAAGCAATTGTGTTATAAAAATTTATGCTTTCTAAAATTAAAGTAACAAGATTAAGGGGCATAGTAAAATCCCAAGTCAAGTTAGTCAAGCATTCAACCTGCTCAGCCATCTTGTGCTTTAGCACCTTCTCCTTGTCAAGCACTTATAAGGAGTCTACCTGAAATGCATATCAGAATTTAGTTCCTAACAATTTTATCCACAAGTAAGAGAGAAAAAAAAAATAAAAACTTATATCCAAATCTTATGTGATGTATGCTTATTGTTTAGGAAATGCTACTATTGCTTATGGTTTAAACCAACAGTAAATAGTGTAAACACTCCAAGGAATTCACTTTGAAAAAAGAATGAAAAGACAGAAAAAAAAATAACTTTACAATAATTATGGAAAGATGAACAGAAAAGCAGTTGAGTTAATCAATATATGGCCTAAAGGGGTGCTGTTAATGAAATAGCAAAGCAAAGGCAGATCAAGTTTTCAAATCTCAAGTACCAAATAAGCTGCACAAGGCAACATGCTATATATAAAACACCTTGAGGCTCAAAAGAAGAGGATAGACATGAAGATGAAAAAAAAAAATCAAAAACAAAAAACGTGAAAAGTGAAGAGAGACAAAAGAAATACTTCAATCCAATCTACCTAGATAAGAATAAACTGAAATTCTGCAGTGGAACCAAGCAAGGTTGGCTTGATAATTGAGCAGATGGATGAACAGTGTCTCGGCTTTGGATTATGGCCAAAGGGCAAGAAGAGATTTTTGAGAGAACTACCAACCAATGCTATGCAACCAGACAGAACTCATGAGAGAGTGTCTTATTTTCTCAGAGGGATTAAACTAGCCAGGATCTTGCTCAGTACCCACCGACTATTTTGCAGCCCTAAAACCACATTTTATTTAGAAACAAACGACTCATTTGTGGAATCACATAGAAAAGTAAAAAGGGACTTCAAAATTCAAAACTTGAGGTCAAGTGGAAACCCCCAATTTGTTTGAATTAGGGTTTTTCTAAGGGGTACCAGTTAGAAGCAGAGTAGAGACATCGATTGGTAGATGGAAAGAAAGCAACAGGGTGAAATCGCACCTGATGTAAGAGACGAACGAAGAAAGCACACAGTTGGGGTTTTGGGATGCTTGCTTACACTTCCACGAGACACCAGCGTGAATTTTTTTAGCAAGATGAGAGAAAGAAGGAGGCCGAGGTTGGTGTGCGCAATGCGTACGACGTCGACGATGATGGTGCAGGGTGCAAAGGTGATGGCGGTACGCAAGTGTGAGAGAAGGGGGAGAAGTGGCAATTGAGGGTTGTTGCTGAGAGAACTCTTTTTTTGCGTCTTCCGAACATAGAATAGGAATATATGGGAACCACAACATTTTACTATAAAACCGTCTTTGAACTTAGCTTTCTGAGACGGTTACTATAAAATCGTGCTCGTACATCTCCTATTAAATACAAAATTGTCACTGTCTGATAGTCTAAGGCAGTTTTTAATAACCGTCTTAAAAAATACGTCGTATAGTAGTGTAACTACACGTTTCTAACGTGGTTTCACGTTTTTTGTCCTTGACAAAACGAAACAAAAGAACCTTGATATATTAACAATCCTAATGGATTCTCAATCCCCTATCTAACATATTCATTCCCATATGATTTACAGGCTTTACGGTGCATGTCAAATGCTATAACTTCAAGAGGGTGTTTATAGTAGGTGCATTTTAACTAACATACACTTTGTTTTTCATCCATGAAGTGATTTATTTGTCTTTTCTTTTGTTCTTTAGTTGATGATCACTATGATTGAGAATGATATGTTGCAGGTGTTTCATATTTTATTTGAGGGAGATTTGTTTAAAATAATTTGAAGTAAACAGTTATAAAGATCGTGTACTTTGAAGGTTTCATAGCAAATCTGCACATAAATAATCTAACAGTTAACGTTCAAATTAATATTCACTTATAACTTTATGTGAGTACCAAATTTATATGACGTCATGAATTCATATTGACATATTGTAATTTTAGGATAAATTTTTCTTACAAACACGAGACACCAAGTAGAACCGTGAGTTGGAAAGTTGCTACCAATAAATTTTCTTACAAATAAGCAAACATTAAACAATCACGTAACTGATGATCAATCTTGCTTTTTTGTGCAGGTTTCCTAAGAAGTATATCCAAGCGAGCTATTGATCAAAACTTTTTTACTCAACCAATTAATAAATTAGTTATGCAGCAAGCTTAAAGAAAAAAATAACAACATTGTGAATTGGAGCTTATGATGTGCTGTAACCATCTCACTTTGGAAACTATGAAATTATATCATCAAATTGGCTCAAGTCTTGAGGTTCAATGTTGATTAGCTTGGCATGGAATACTTTGTTAGTCATATTCAATTCATACAAGATTGGTTAATTCTCTTCCTTCTTACCTATTCATCAGCAAGATACTTTTTCTTGCTATATTGATGAACTGCCTTGATCTTTCTTTAACTCTGGCATGCACATCTGATTATAGAGAGGTACAAGCCTACATCCATGAAAGCTTGCTTCTTTATATCAGAGGTTGGGGTGATAATTATGCTGGAATAATGCAAAAAAAGTGGGTCTATAAGCACGATTTTGTTCTCAGTATTTTGTGTCTTCAATTGTCTTGCATATGTTATCTGACATGCATAGACAACTCCAAACATAACTTATTCGAAATGGGTTTATTGGTTATTCATGAACACATTTTAAGCTACAATTCCAATGGCCCGATTGGCCCAATATTACCAAAATCAATTATGTTGGTAAGCAAACCTTTTGTCACAAACAATTACGGACAAATTTTATTACCAAATATAAAAAACTTAATATATAAAATTAAATTTAAAAGTATTTTTAGTTTACAAATATCCAAGACATTTATAAATTAATTAAAATTAAAATATAAATATTTATACCATAAATATCATAAAAATATTATCTTTTATCATTGTCTCTCACTTGCAGCAGCAATTGATTTTATTGGATTGTCAAATAGAAAAAGAGTTATTAAATAATAGATAATTATATTTATTTATTAAATAATTATAATCTATTTTTAGTAGATATACTTTTTTGGTTTACTTATTCCTTCAAATGGTATCGATGCTTTGTAACTATGTATTTTTCTTTTTAAAGAAGTGACACATTATAAATTAATTTATCTCATTCAATAAAAAGAAAATAAACAATTTATATATGTTTATCATTTCAATTTCATGTGTTAAAAAATGGACATATTTACTTAAATGAAAAAACTTTGAAAAAAAAATTAGAGACACAAATAAAAACAAAAATAAAAACTAACCCATGCTGAGAAAAAAAAGGTTAAATGGAAAAACTAAAACTAAGACATATGACAAGAATTTAATTTAAATGTATATAAACAAACATATATTCAGAAAAAATATTAAACTAAAATAAATATACGTTAACACATAGTAAGATAAATTTACAATATATTAAATTTAACATAATAGAAATACAAATGCGCAATATAAATACAAATACACATGTGCGAAAGTGCCTTGCGCATGTGTTTTTCCTATGATTGTTTCCCAGATAAACTGATTAATGTACCTATCTACAATGGTGTCATAATTTAAATAAAATTAGTTTAAAAGTATAAAAGAATTTAGTGCAACCTATAAGATAAAAAAATAATTTAGCATAATAAAAATTCGTACACACACAAGTACCACAATACTTATATTTTCGCTAGTCTACGTAAGAAATATACAAATAACTCGTGAGATTGTTTTAATCATATGTAAAATGACTAGTATAACTGACTCTAAATATAAAAGAAGCTTAATGTTACCACCAAACATATGGACCAATCGACATTGGATCTTTTAACAATATGTCTTGAGTTTGAGTACTGAAACAGCTTTGGAAAATGCAGCTTTGTTAAATAATTAAATGGGAGCCTTACTTAATTTCCGTGCATTATTACTTCTGCAGGGCCGACTAAATCTTTGCAATCTTGGTCATTACTTCCTACACCTCACGAATTTCGATCTGCACCCCCATAGTTTTGAATATACCGAAATTGTCTCTCTCTTTTTATAAATTTCTTTAAGGCTTCGGCCTTCTTTTCCAATGCAGCTTTTCTGATGCTGGATTAGAGGTTTAGAACTGTCAGTACAATAGGCAAAGAAAAGTTGAGAATATTTGCTATCAATTATGATAAACAAAAAGATTAAAGAACTATTGGCTTTCTATTCATTAAGACAAACACTTAACACAATAGCCACAATATAACTTAGAGATCGTTCAATTTCCCTGTTCATGTACCAACTGTTGTAATATTTAGGGGTAAATTTAACAAAACTAGCACAATTCTGAATAAGCTGTTCCAAAAAAGTCATTTTTGATATTGATTCCGGATTAGGAATCATGGTACATAGATTCGAAAGATTCCACCCCTCGTCACAAACCACATCACATAATCGATCTCAACTCTGAGTCACCGATATGCACATAAGACACCTTTGATGCTAACTTCTCCCCCTCAAGCCAAGCATCAAACCACAAGTTACAATTCACATTTCCCACTTGCAAATGAAAGCCTTCTTGAACAGAGCCATAAACATGCTTCAAAGAAGTGACAAGTTACCTTTGATGCTAATTTCTTATAGATGTACATAAGAAGAATAAATTTGTTGAAGGTTGTTAAAAAAAATTAACAATTTTAAAAATAAATTAACAATTTTAAAAATACTATGGCATGGGGAGCCAAACTAATTCATCTAAATTCTTAGAATACTTTTCCAATTACTACAAGAAAACGGGTTTTAACAGGGGTTTATCAAGCCGCAGGGAATGCATGAAGTTAACAGGGGTTAATGTAAGCACGGTTAGTTACATGCGGTATTATTAAAACCGTAGGTAATTGCAGACGACTTTACATTAACCCCTGTCAAGGTTAATTGTTTTTTTCAAAATTAATGTTTATGTTTTTAAACCCTTTTTACTTTGCTTTACTTCTCTGTCACATTTTTTCCTAGGGTCACATTGTTTCATACCTTTTCTTTATGTGAAGACTCCATTTATGTTGACTCATTTAATATGGTTGTAAACTCAATATATATCATAATACTTGGGAATTTGCTTGTTTTATTTAAATATGTTTTATTTAATTGACGTAAAAGAAGTTATTTGAAAGGAAATGTAATAGTGATTTATTATATATGTACAAGTAAAATAGAGTAAGTTAAATCTTGGATTATATTATTTTCAAAAGGTTAAAATATGTTTTTTGTCCCTAAAATTATTGAAATGTTTGGAATTCCTCATTGCTAAAGTTTCAGTATGTTTTTTGTCCTCCAACAATTGAAATATATCAATTTTTGACTCGGAGTTAGGTTCAGTTATATTTGAACCTATGTGGTTGATGACTATGCAAATTAGTCACTCTATTAGCCAACTAGACGTAAGCACGTGTCAATGCTCCAACCATCTCTCTCTCTTGACCATGGATGAGTTTGATGGCGGAGGGCACAGGTTCAATGGTGGATTTTGACCCCTCTGACAAGATTCTGTTTACGATACCAATAGACCCATACTAGCAGCTTCTTGAAAGATAACCTCCATGGCTATCACCTATTATGTCTCTTCTTTCACCTCTTCCAGAAGTTTCTCAAAAAGGATCGCCTCTCAGAGATCCAGATTTGAATCGATTACCTAAGCAGTTGCTTCTTCGTGGATTGGTGAATATCTGAAAGTATTCCTCCACCTCCTTCCATGGCTGCAAATAAGACCTCGAAGACTGCCTCTCCTCCCTTGTTGGCTTTGTTTTTGTGGTTCAGATTTTGTGGATTCTTTTGGTTTTTGAACCTATTGATTATATTTTTTTGAGTTCTTGTATGTTTTGGTGCTAAATCTTATTGTTTAGCTCACAGATTTGATGGTTTTGTGTTATAATCATGTGACTCTTTTTTTGGTTGTTTAGTCGTGCCTGTGGTGGGACGTCGTCATCAAAAGAAGGAGAAAGAATATTTGCTTATTGTCTTAGTGAGATTTTTTACATCGATTATAAATGTAATCGATGGAAAAAAACATTATTCTACATCAATTATACTTATAACTGATGTAAAAATTGAAATGTAGGTTTGGGTTACTCGAAAATCTTTGATAATATGCTTGCCGCATCAGCAACAAAAAGCACAACCACAAAAAATACACTTATCAGAATTTTAACCGCAGGTAAAGGCAAAAATAACCCCATTAAACCTTTTTCTTGTAGTGCTAGTTATTAGTTTTTGGTTAAAATATTTGTTTCCTCCACAATATGGGAAGGTTAAAGATGCAATGATTATTTAAGAATGATACATGTTAATGGTCAAGCTCAATAATTTTTTTAAGATAAAAGTTCACGTCTTCTTCACATTATTTACTCTATGGTATGTTTTTCAATTCCATCTTGCACTTATCAAATTAGTAAGTATCTAAGCAAAGCAAGATTCAACATAATTGATAAATTTAAGGATGAGTTCTTTAAGCATGTTGATAAAGATTTGATTACTTAGCTCTGCATATGGATAATACTTTGATAGAAGAGACAAAATTCACCTCGATGATTTTTAGATTTTGAGGATTAGTCTCACGACTTACGGTTATAAAGATACCTTAGTTTAATTCAACAAAAAATATATGGTTGGTGAAAGTCACATTTTTGAAATGATTAATGTTATCTTTTGGACTCTAGAAATAATTTCATAACATTTTCAATAATTTATTTTTGAATAAATAATAGATGTTAATTATTTTTTAGACAATCATTTAATTATAAGCTGACATATATAATAAGTTGGTTAACTTTTATAATAAATATCTAAAAATTCACATCAAAAATCATTTTTATGAGTTGTTACTATGATAAATTTTGCATTGATAATTTATATATATATATATATATATATATATTAAACTCTTTATTTTTTGGTTAATGTTTGAAGAAATAATGCATATTGACA
>PYAF01005638.1:555096-577334 GCA_007407185.1 Glycine tomentella
AAAAAAATTAAACAAAACCATATAAAATTTAGAATATCGAAAAAAGTTACAACGGCGTACGATATGTCCTTCAAATGGTCTAACTTTTGATAGAAATGTCCGATCGAGGTGTACGATATGTCGAAATGCTCGAAATTGATAGAAGTAATGAAAAAAATAAAAAATAGCATGCAATTAACTGACTAAATAATTAAAAAATCAGAAAACAAGAAAATTTTGGGATGTTCAAAGATTAAATCACAATTTTGAGGCATTTAGAAGCCTTTTTTGGGAAAATTTTTGGACTAAGTCCCCTTTAGGACTTGCCAGCGCCTTCTCCTCTCAATTTCGAAAGTGTGGCCACCGGTTTCGCCTCAATCGGACATTCCAGTCAAAAGTTATGACCGTCCGAAGTTTATATACGCATCGCTCCATCTGTGCAGGACTGACACGTGTCAATAAAGTGGAACCGTCCAGAATTGGGCGGCACTGGAGCCGCCCAAAACCAGACGGTTCTACCCCCTGGGAGCCGCCTGGTTTTGGGCGGCTCCAGTGCTGCCCAATTCTGGGCGGTTTCCCCTGCCCCAGATTGGTAAATAGTTTGAAAACTGTCCTAAATGCGTAATTTTTTATTTAATTTGTATTATTTGGGTTCTTTTGCCCATTTTTTGTTTGGTGCTTTAAGGTTTTGAAGAGGAAGAGAAAAGGCCAAAAATCTTATTTTCTCCTACTGCAACAATAAAAATCCTTTTTTTTTTTTTTTTTCCTCTTCTTTTCTCCTATCGTGTTCACAGTGAAAAAGAGTTTTATGCTCTACACTTGGGAAAACTAGCCGCAGCTTCTTCTTCTCTAGTAGGAAACTCGTCACAACTTCTTCTTTTGTGGAAAAAAACAAAGACTCGTTGGTGGGTTTATGGTGTGGGCTATTGGGGTTCTTTCTAAACTTGTTTCGCTTCTTCTGTTGCAAAAAACAGAGAGCTACATCAATGATTTTTTATGACCAAGTACAAAATATATTCTGTATATGAACTCTATAATTTTTTATTTATGAGAAAAACAGAAAAGATCAACAAAAGCTAATTTTAACTCCATAATTTTTATGTCCGCACTTGCTCCAACGTGGGTCCGCTACTGACGGAAGATGAAGTGTATGTGAGATACACCCTCAAGAATAGTTCTGTGATTTCGATAATTGTTGTAAATCAAACCCTTAATTTTCGCCAATGCCTTACATGGATTCCTCAAACTAGGACTTGGAGTGTGTACCAATCCCTGCCACAGGACTATTGTGATGCTTATAATGTTTGTGGCGCGTATGGGAATTGCGTCATTAATGCGTCGCCAATGTGCCAATGCTTGGAGGGGTTCGAGCCAAAATCCGCACAAGAATGGAATGCAATGGATTGGAGAAAAGGATGCGTGCGTATTGAACCATGGAGTTGTGGTGTCAGAAACAAAGATGGTTTTCGTAGATATGCTGGGATGAAAGTGCCAGATACGACACATTCTTGGATAAATGCAGGCATGACACTTGAATATTGCAAGGCCAAATGCTTGGAAAATTGTTCTTGCACAGCTTATGCAAATTTAGACACAAGTGGAAAGGGAAGTGGTTGCTCCATTTGGTTTGGTGATCTTATTGATTTAAGTTTCAGAAAGTGGGCAAGATCTTTATGTTCGAATGGCCATTTCGGATACGGGTAAAGACAATAGTATTCTTCTAATTTTCTTTAATTAATATAATTAGAATTCGATTGGTTTTATTTCAGAATCATAAGAGCTTTGTTTTTTTGTCAAACAGTATATGCAGATGCTAAACATAATAAGCATCCAAAAAAGGTAGTTTTGGTCGTTGTAGTCATAGTTTCAGTAGTCCTTCTGATGCTATTGGCATGCTAGGACATTTACAGAACAAAGTAAAAAGGTAAATTTCTTAACCAGAAAGCCTCTTTTAATTTCACAAAATTATCTTGAATTAGATTAGTTGAACTCCTGCGATACGTAAAAAACAGAACACCGACTCAGTAAAAAACTGTATGCGCAATTTGACCAGAATACAAAATTTTAACAATTATTTTCTACTTGTATTTCTTGTTCAGTACAGTAAACATGATCAATCTGAATGTAATTCATTGACTACAGTAAAATGTCTCCCCCTGAACTCCAATAATTGTATTTGGTGATGGCACTTGATTAACATCATCTATTGGCAATCATACAAAGAGAGGAAAATATATCATATTTTTTTCATTTCAATTACATTTGCTTTCATGTGTTTTTAATTTTAAATTTTTTGGTTTGTCTATGTGTGTAAAATTAAGATTTTCCTATGCGGTTTGATTATTTAATAAACGTACAAAACTCCCTATCACCCGACTTTGGATCAGAGTTTTCTCTTAAAACTGCTCTGTATTTATTACACATGGGGATTGTAATGTTTATAACATTCTATTCAAGGTTTTGATTTCTTGTATTAAAAATAAAATGGTATATCAACAGAGGAGCAAGATGAAGGTGGGCAAGAAAATTTGGAGCTTCCTTTCTTTGATCTTGCTTCAATAATTAATGCCACTAATAACTTCTCAAATGATAACAAACTCGGTGAAGGTGGTTTTGGGCCAGTATACAAGGTAATTACTTACTTCCTATTAATAAGGCAAAAGAAAATTCATGATTTTAATTATTTGTCAAAATTTGCCAACTACAAAATTCAGGGTACATTGCTAGACGGGCAAGAGATTGCAGTCAAAAGGCTTTCAAGGAGCTCTAGACAAGGATTGACCGAATTTATGAATGAGGTTATATTGTGTGTCAAACTTCAGCATCGAAATCTAGTTAAACTTCTTAGTTGTTGCATCGAAGGAGAGGAGAAAATGTTACTCTATGAATACATGCCCAACAAAAGCTTGGATTCTTTTCTTTTTGGTAATTATTTTATGAAAATCTTGGTAATGATGAGTATAGTATAAGTCTGGTTCATTTCCAATCATTTTTCAAAGAAAAGACTATTAAAATCTTTTCAGATTCGGTTCTAAGTAAACTTTTAGATAGGCCTCTGCAATTTAATATCTTGTGTGCAATTGCTCGAGGGCTTCAATATCGTCATCAAGATTCTAGATTAAGGATTATACACAGAGATCTAAAAGCAAGTAATATTTTATTAGACGATAGTCTGAACCCAAAAATTTCAGATTTTGGCTTGGCTAAAATGTGTGGAGGTGATCAAGTTGAAGGGAATACAAACAGAATTGTTGGAACATAGTAAGTATCTTAATAGATCAATGTTAAACTTTAACAACATTCATTAAAAAGACAAAAATTAACTCCTATGTGGTTGCTTTCAGCGGTCACATGGCGCCTGAATATGCCATTGACGGATTATTCTCCATAAAATCAGATGTATTTAGCTTTGGTGTATCATTGTTAGAAATGATTAGTGGAAAGAAAACAGAACAGTTACATATGATGACAACAGTTATATATAATATTATCGGACAGGTGAGTAACACAAACAAAAATATATAAATTAATGTTCCTATGACCAAACTGTACATAACAATTGCATTTAATAGGCATGGAGATTGTGGAAAGATGGAACTCAAGAGCAATTGATTGATGCTTGTTTGGTGGATTCATGTAAAGTATCTGAAGTTGTAACATGCATTCAAATTGGTCTTTTGTGTGTGCAACATCATCCCAACGATAGGCCAAATATGATATCTGTTGTTGTAATGTTGAGCAGCAATAGTGTTTTATCACAACCCAAGGTACCTAATTTTTTAACCAACAATATTTCACTTATTGAAGGTGAGCAATCAAGAGGCAGGCAAGAGTCTTCAATCAACGGAGTAACTATCTCAGTTTTAAATGCTAGATAGAAATATTAGTTTATTGAAACATTTGTATATGATTTTTTTAAGTAGTATTGACATTTAAAATATCCATTAGTCAATAGTTATGTACAGTGAAATTATTTTTTAAAGCAAATATATAAACCAAATTTATTTTTGGGTTGCATACTTTAAATTATAGTTAAAATATGTTTTGGATCTCTATTAAATACCTAAATTTTGTGTTTGATCTTAATATATCTTTCATATGAGGAATCATGGTTAAAGTAGATTAGAAGCGAAGGTAATACGAGAAAAATGTTAAATAACTTAGTTTTAGTTAGTTGAGCCCTCAGCATATTTCATATCCTGCGTCAACCATCACATCATCTCTCCAAAGTATTTGTCTTTCTTCTCTAGTATTTACTCTGTTTTGTAGTTTAAATTATGTTGAATCTAATTTCATGCTTTGTTACTCTTCAAATATCAATTTTAGACGTTTATAATCATTGAGTACAGTCAAAGTCTCTGTGGATTCGACACTTGATCTTATTATTTTATTTACCACTTAGACGAATTTGATGCACTTGCCAAAGGAGTTAACACTAATATGTTCAAATTACATCATATACAATTATTTATAAACCTACACATCGTGCACGCAAAAATTCAATATTAAGTAATTCTTAAGTGATATTCAAAATCTAATATTGTGTTTATGGATAAAAATAATGTGTCACGCATGTTGTACTAAAGAAATGCACTCTAGTTTTGTTTTTGTTAAAGTGCATTCATTAAAAAGGCCTAAAAACCCGTAGGAAAAACAATACAGGAGTAATATAATCCGCCTTTCAAGAACCCACTCTCATCTCTCAAATCCTCCCTCTTCATCCCCACTTTTTTTCATCTCTCATCCTTCATTATTCCAAAATTCATCAAGTTTATTGCATCCTTGTGGCAATCTTAAGCAAGAGAAGGTGGTTGGAGTAAAAAGGAATAACACCCATCTACTTAAAATTCTCTATTTGATCTATTTAAGGTAAATTTATAACTCATCGAGTTAAATGAGTATTTCATAGCATTGTTTAGTTATGGGTTGTGTGAGAGGGGTTGAAAAACTAAGTATTATGAATTATTGTGGTTTCCTCAAAACCCTATGTATGTTAACTTTGGGAATTTTGCCTAATCTCTTATTCTTTTTATTCTAAATGCTTAGATCCTGTGAAAAATACGGTGGTTGATCCTTCCAACGATATTGGAAGGCATTGACTGTGTTCTTCTCTTTTTTATTGTGAGTAGCTAATCTACTTAGTGACACTTTTAAATTCTTTTAGGAAAAGCAAGTAAACTCCAAAATATACTCTTTTGTGATCTTTGAATTTTAGGAGTACTTTAGATTGAAGTAAAATGTTTATTTTCGTTTGATTGAAATTTATTCTTTGAGATTCTTATTAATTTTGATAAGGTATTTAAAAGTGGATATTAGATTATTTTTTATTTATTGATTAAGTTTATGATTGATTATCGTTCTCTACAACAAAGAGATAATGTGGTCTATGAGTCGAATACTCATAGTATATATGTTTTTCGTTTGCTACAACGAAGAGATAATGTAACCTGAGTCGAACAATCATAGTATATATATATATATATATGTATGTATGTATTTTTCCATTTGCTTTAACGAAGAGATAATGCAGTCTATGGGTTGAATATCATAGTTCCTAAAGATCTGTTTGCTGCAACGAATAGATAATGCAACCTACGAGCTAAATTTCATAATTCTATAATTATTTTTGCCACAATGAAGAGATAATGTGGTCTATGTGCACATAGTAGAATGACATTTTTACAAAGTTTTTATTCTTGAATACAAGTTTATATGTAGTTCTTAAAGTTTTCAAGGGAGATACAATAGTTTCTAAAAGTGAGCTGTGTTTTTTTTTTTTATTTAATGTCATTTAAATTCTTTTTGGATGTAGAGACTCGTACTATGTATGTGTTCCCTTTCTTGTCTGTTTTATATTTTATGCTCTCACTAAGTCTTTGTGACTTACTTGTTTATTTTATTTTTTCCCCTAAGATACACAGGTGGTTGAGTAACTGACTTCCTGAGATAAATTTGCTGACTTACCTAGGAATTTGTTAATCTTTTTGGTAGGCATCCATTGTGTTTGATGGAGATTATTTTTTGTGACTATGGTGTAATTCATCTACAGGACTAAGGGTAGCAATAGATATAGAGAAAATCCCTTTGTTTTGAAATGTAGATGATCTTATCTTATAGATATGTTTTTGGTGTAATTATGATTTTTTGAGACATTTTGATGATTGGTATGTATGACCAATATCACTATTAGTTGATATTTTGGATAGTATGTCAATGGCCTATATTGTGATCTATGATCTTGATATCTAACTATTGGATCTGGATATGTGTGTGTGTGTGTCTATATATATATATATATATATATTGATTTGTATGGATATATGATAGGTTTTTACAAACCTCTTTTAGCTGGTCTTTTAATTATGCTTTGGAGTGAGATACTCTTAGACTATTTAGACTAGGAAAATTATAATTTGTGTGTCGGTTATGGTCCAAGAATGGATCGTGACACTCTATGATGAGATATAACTTACCATTTTATTCTCTAAATCAGTAGTAAGAATATTTGGTATGTGTCCTTTATACAACACTCCTTCATCCAAGAGCCAATTATCCCTCCAAAAGTACACCTCTGTACCTTTCCCCACTCTCTAAATGAAATTGTCATGGAAGCTTTCCCAAACACTACAAATTCCTCTCCAAAAGTTGCTTCCAGGTCTAGTCATATCTATGTTAGGTCTCCTTTCCTTCAAACATTTGTATTTGCCCCTCATAAATGTCATATCAAGCGAGGTTTACATCTCTCGTCCTTCCCAAACCCAATCAACCAAATTGTTTAGGAGAGCACACTACATCCCAAGAAATCAGATGCAAACTCCTTCTATCATCCTTATATCCCCTCACAAACCTTCTTCAAGCTTTATCAATGCCTTCATACAACGATTTAGGCAAGAGGGTGGATTGCATAATATAGAAGGAAAGAGCATATAACAGACTTTTGGTGAGGGTTACCCTCTGATATGTGCCTAGCACATGATGTTTCCAAGCTCAATTAAGCCATTAAATGCATCAATTCATATGATAAATAGCTTCCATTTGGTGTGAATATAATGCATATGCTTTAATGATACAATTTGGTCAAGATTGAAGTGTTTAGCAGGAAAAATGAGCAAAATGAGATGCAAAGAAGATCAACAGAATTTATAGCGCGATCCGCGCCGTGTTCCGCGCTACCAGCGCCAGCTGGTTCGAGTGGCGCCGTCCGCGTGAAGTCCCACGCGATCCGCGTGGGTACTGCTATAGAAAAGGGATTTCCTCTGGAAGTTGGCGCCATCCGCGCCATTAGCCACGCCGTCAGCGCCAGACCCAAAATGGTGGCGCCATCCGCGCCGTTCTCCACGCTATCCGTGCCAGATCTTAAATCTGCAGTTCTGCAGTGCTGTCAAGGGCCAATCTTGGGATTTCACTTCCCCAAGTATAAATAGCAGAAGCCACTTCAGTTTCAGGGACTTTTGGACGAAAATATTCACCAAGGGAGGTAGAAGAAAGCTTGGAAGTTGATTCTAGGGCTTGGGTGTTGAAGGGAAGAGGGTTCTTCCCTCTTCCCTTCCTCTCCTTGCTTACATCTCTGCATTCATGCTTCTTTTCGTTGTACCAAAGGCCATCCATTCTAGGTTTGGCTAGTTTCTCTTGTAATTAGGGCAAATACTTTATGTAACTTCCATTTGGAATAGATTGAATGTTATTTTTCATTGAATGCTATGTTATTTCATTACACTTTGATTGAATGTTTCCTTCTCTTCTCTAGACTTGATCAACCTAGTTGAGAGCTTAGAGCTAGGGTTCACAATAGGAATATTGGGGCCTTAGTCTTGGAACCAAGTGTGGTGACTTGCTTTACATCACCTAGGGATAGGGATGTAGACTTGCAATCTTTCTAGTGCATCACTTAATACCTAACCTAATAAATACTACTAAGGAATTAGGGTATTGAAAAGGGTTAAAGGGTTAATGTCACTAAGGAATTAGGACTTAACTAACATGGAATGAGGATGCATGATTGGGTAGCTAGTGTAGATGAATGTTGCAAACAATCTATGTAAGAATGTTAGGAGCATGAAGTGTGGGTTCCCTAGTTACATTAGTTTACGTTTGGTGCAACCATTTTCTATTTTATTTATAATGCTTTACGTTATATTTAGCTTTTACTTTACTTCACGCAACAACAAATTTCTCTTAATCTTTTGTCATCCAACTTTGAGATACAATTTATAGTTTAATTGGCCAAACAATCCTCATGGGAACGATACATTTTCTTATCACTTTATTACTTGTAGGACCGGTATACTTGCCGAGTCCGCAACAAGTTTTTGGCGCCGTTGCCGGGGATTGTTTCAGCCAATTTCATTATAACATTGTATCTTTAAGGTTGGAGTTGTTTTGTTACTAACCTGCTTCCTGAGTTTATGCAAGGTACTGCTAACCCGTGAATCTTCAGTTGATCCTTGAAAGATTGCTAAGAGGAACCGGAAGTAGCGAAACAAAAGAAAGAAGCAGAAGTATCTAGTTCTCGATCATCATCAGAAGGAGAACAAGAGGAAGAACTAGATAAGACTGAGAGAATGGGGATCTGATAAGGTCAAGGATGGACTCAATGAGGACATCCTTGTTCCTTGAAGCCTTATTTTTCTTGGTCCAATTGATAGGGAATGTTGCCACAATCCCTTTTTGTATCTATGTTTATTATAGTCCTTGTTTATGTTTCCTAGATGCATGATGCTTTACTTTGATTTGTGTTGGTTTTAATTCTAGGTTCATAGGTTAGTTGATGTTGTTCTTCTTTGCTATTGTTTTTGTGTTATTCCTCATGCTAGGGTAGTGAGATAGTGCATTTATTATTGCATGGGTCCTGTTGGAGGTTGTGTGGAAAATTTGAGCTGATTCAAGCAATTTAGAGGCCAGGGTAAAACTGTGGCGCGATCCGCGCCGTGTCTGGCGCCACCAGCGCCAGCTGGGAAATTTGGCGTGGTCAGCGTGGTGTCCCGCGCGGTCCGCGCGGAAGCTGGTCTGGAAAATGCAAACTCTCTAGAATCCCACGCTGGTCGCGCCAATTTCCGCGCTTTCAGCGCCATGTTTTTAATAGCCATGCGTGTCGCGCCGTATCCCGCGCGGTCTGCGCGGAAGCTCGCAGTGAGTTTTTAAACAAAAACTCCTAGCGCCTCTTCACTTCATTCTACTCCTCCCCATTCCAAAACTGCTGCAACTTCCATTCCTCTCCCTTCCGCACCATAGTTGCCCAAAACCTCCAACAATTACTTGCATTCGAGCTGTTAAAAGCCTCAGGAACCCCATACACTCTCTGTCACTCTCATTTTCATTTTGGTGTCTTCTTCGTGTTTGGCTGTTCCCTGCATTGTTTCTCGTTTTGCATTTCATCCATGGCTGGTGACAAGGTAAGAGCCTCTCTGCAATTCTCAACCCCAATGTGCTTTATTTGTCTGAGTTTGGTTATGGGTAGAGGCAACATTCGAATGGGTGACCCTAGGGCACAAACCCAGCTCGCGCTGACCGCGTGGAAGGCCGCGCGAGTCGCGTCGGCTGGGTTTCATCCGTTTGTTGGTTTTGGCATTGAGGGTGTCTTCCATTTCTAATTTTATGCTTGATAGGTTGTTTTACCTTGGGATTGCATGTATGAATTGCCATTATAAGCTGTTGGGTGTGTGAGTTCCATTGGCTTTATTGTGAATGGGGGTGGTTCTGTACATGATTTCAATCATGAAGTGTATGCACTGAAATTCCTTCTTGATGTAATGATAATGCATGTGCTTCAATTGCTGTAGATATAGGACAATGAATGATTTAGTGCATTACTGGGATATATGTTTAAGCTGTGATTGTTATGCACCCAGTGAACTTAAATTGCATGTACCCACTGTGGGGATTAAATCTGGGAATTGGCTTCCAATCTATTGTCTCTGGTGATAGTGAGGTGATTGTGAGGTGGTTTTGAATGTTATTGTTGTGTGAAACCAGAATTTTGCAATTACTTTTGTACTGTGGTCACTTCAACATCAATTGTTAAGCACCATCCAAGCATTGTAATCTGTCATGCTTTGTCCTTAATGTCTACATAGGCTTCCATCAATGAATTTGTTGTTGCCTTGAGTTGGTGTAAGTTGTTTTTAATTCATGTTACTTGACCCAGTTTCATTGTTTTAAGGTGTTTCATTTGTTGCATCTGTTTTGCCCACCTAGGTGCTGGTGTGAGTAGCTGCTGTAGTCGAGTTTAGAATTTAAGTGTTGGAGTTTTAATTGATTAAATTGACATACATTCTTGATTGTCTGATATTGAAAGTTGTGCACTTTATTCTGAGGATGAACATTCCTTTTGTTCCTAGATTACTTGGGTTTTTGTGCGTGACTAACTTGTTGAAATCATTGAATATGCTATTTATACTGTTGGCACCACTAAGCTTCAATTAAATCTAGATTGAACTCAATTTTTATCTTTCCAATTTATTTCCATATGAATGTTCTGTTGTACTGGGGGTTCTTTTGGTTTTGCATTAATCTTCTGATGTTGAATACCTTTCAAGGAACAAGGTTCACAAATTGCCAAAACCAATTGAACTGGCTTGCTTGTATGATGAAAATTGTCAATTGTGGTTATTGCTGTCACTGTTGGATTCGTGTTAATGCTTCCAAGAGATCAATTCAACAGTGATACAGCTTGCATCAAATCTAGGAATTCCACTCAATGCTTAATCTGTTGTGAAATTGCTCACCCTTGGTATATTGGATTGTGTTGTTAACTTTCAGGGGAAGCAAGCTGCCAGAGGCCAACAGATTGACACTGACAAGAAGAAGAAGAGCTCAGCCGCCCCTAGCAATAAGAGGCCAAGAGTTTCAGGCTTTGATGATGATAGATTCAGATCCCAGGAGGCTGAGGACCGCTTTCTCAAGTGGTATCTACCGAAGAAGATTATTTCTGAGAAGCGGATCCTCTGGGAATCGTTTCCTGAAGACTCACCTATCAGGCGCCTCATCATTCAGAGATAGTGGCAGACCCTGGTCACGTTCGCAGAGCCAAGTTCCAGCTCCATTCTTAAGGAGTTCTTGGCCAACGTGAACAGGGACACAGTGGAGGATGACAGGGTTAGTTGGGTCAGAGGCGTGCAGGTCCCCTTTGACTATTATTCTATTGAAGACTTCTTGGGGACCTCGCATAACATACATGGCCACTGTAGATTCGCAATGATCTACAACCAGATGCAGCCAATCGCCGGTACAGGTAAAAGCGTATACCAGGATGACATGCCTCAGTTGGTAGATGAACTGAGGCATGGCATCACCAGTAGATTCACACAGTGGAAGACCAAGACCGGGTCAGATTGGGTGCCAGAGAAGCTGCACAGGCATGACCTCATGGGGGAGGCAGAGTTCTGGCATCAGTTCGTGAACTACACGGTCATCCCATCGACGAATCTGACCGATGTGAACGTGGAGAGGGCCGCCATGCTATTTGTGCTGATGAGGGACACGAACCTCAACATTTCTCGGGCCCTCTCGGATAGGATCCTCCATATGATCCAGGACGGCAACAGCCGCTCCCTTCTGGCCCATCCATCTCTTATTCTTCATTTATGCCGGCAGGCTGGAGTCACCATCCCTGAGGATGAGCCTATGGATATTCCGGTGGCCCCCCCACTGACTCCGAGGACTTATGCCAATTCTGTGAAGAATGCGGCTAAGGCACAGCTTCTACGAGCATCAGAGATGACTCAGGAGCAGATGGATGCACGGAGCCCCCGACTGATGCCACAGGATCAGGCTGAGATTCCTGCCCACCCATCTCCGCCTCATACTGTTCACTCTCCCTCTCCACCTCCACAGGCCATGTCTTCTGCACAGCACCGAGCACCTCACCGAGAGCCGCTATACGAGGATTCCCCCAGTTACCTCCATCTGCAGGCTCAGATCCAGCTGTTACACATCCAGGACGCTTATATGACTCGCATGATGGAGGACATCTGTCGTCATCTGTCCATCGACACCAGTGAATACCAGCCTCAGTACCCACCAGTTTCATTTTCTCTTCCACCACCAGAGAGCCATCCATCACCACCAGCACCTGCAGCAGATCCTTCAGTTGACCACTCACCAGTACCAGCAGATGACACCATGCATGAGGAGTGACTCTTTTGTTACATTTTATTTACTTTTACTATCTTTTATTTATGTTTACTTTGATTGATGCACATTAGATATTACATACTTTGTCTGCTGAGCTCTGTGGTTAGCTCTGTGTCATTTTATTTTATTTATCAGTTTTAGTGATATTTGCATTAAACCTTGGTACATATTTTGGGATAGACATTAGACTGATGTTCTGGTTTATCTTGTGTCCTTACTTAACGCCTACTTATTTTGTTTTCTTTCCATACCTAGCATTCATTATTTGCTGGGGACAGCAAATTTTAAATCTGGGAATTGGGGGTATGCGTTAATTGAGGAAATTAATGATGTTGAGAACAAAGGAAGTCTGTAATTCTTTTTGGAGTCAAAATTCTTTTTGTGGATAAGTAACATACTGTCTAATTCCTAATATATACTGTAGGAGTACATATTAGACACTTTTGATAAAAGCATGACCCAGATTTAACAAAGCTGAATCAGTAAAGACATGATTGAGAATAGGGAAGATTGTGATTAGAACATTTGAGAATTACATTGCATGAATAATGATTGGAATCTGAGATTATTGCATGACTGAGTGATTATTAGAATGGATATGATGTTTGATTTTGAATCAACAAATCTAGCTTGATACTATAGCCTGTGTGAGAAAATTGTGCCTATACAGAAAATTTTTCTTTTTAGAGAGTTCTCACAGTGGTAACACTCTAGAACTTGCCCTGTTTCTCTATGATGTATGCATACATGATGTGATAAAGGCAATTTTATTCTTTTAAGCTTGAGCCAAATAGCCTTCCCTGAAAATTATAATCCTTTGTTATCCCTTTGAGCCTAAGACCTCATTGTTCAAAAACCTGATAAAGAAAATATAAACCACTATCATAACCTCACCTTAGTTGAGATTGGAATGAAAATGTGATTTGTGGATGAAAAGAAAAGAATTCAGGTGAAAAGTGTTAGAAAGAGAAAAATCAAAAGATGGTCTGAAATTAAAAGAGAAAGCAAAAAGGAAAAATACAAAACAATGAAAAGGGAAGTACAAAAGAAAAAGAAAATGCTAAAAAGAGGTAGTGGAATGAAAATTAGAATGAAAATCTGAATGGAAAAGTTGATGTTATTCTAATCTCAATAATTACTTAGTCACTTTCCAAATATTTCCACCCTTTTAGCCAAGCCAAATTACAACCTTGAAAGTCCTTTTGATCAAGTGTGCATGTATTGTATTTTCTTAGGAAAATTGAGAATATGGTCAAGCTTATGGTAGTGTTATGGCTGTAGAGAATGAGATTGACTGTGATTGCACCCTAGACACTTGAGTGATGAGTGAATTTTATCCGGTGAGGGTGTTCAAGCTAGATTGTGTTTTGTGATGAAATTGAAAAACATTGTTGAAGTTTAATACAAAAGCTCAGTTATGTATAGCAATTTTGGATTCTATGATTTCTTCTGTGATGCTATGATTGAATGTCTGTCCTTGATTCCTTGTTCAAGATCTTTGTCATTGCTGAGGACAACAATGTTCAAATCTGGGAATTGTTTGATATGTGCCTAGCACATGATGTTTCCAAGCTCAATTGAGCCATTAAATGCATCAATTCATATGATAAATAGCTTCCATTTGGTGTGAATATAATGCATATGCTTTAATGATACAATTTGGTCAAGATTGAAGTGTTTAGCAGGAAAAATGAGCAAAATGAGATGCAAAGAAGATCAACAGAATTTATAGCGCGATCCGCGCCGTGTTCCGCGCTACCAGCGCCAGCTGGTTCGAGTGGCGCCGTCCGCGTGAAGTCCCACGCGATCCGCGTGGGTACTGCTCTAGAAAAGGGATTTCCTCTGGAAGTTGGCGCCATCCGCGCCATTAGCCGCGCCGTCAGCGCCAGACCCAAAATGGTGGTGCCATCCATGCCGTTCTCCACGCTATCCGCGCCAGATCTTAAATCTGCAATTCTGCTGTGCTGTCAAGGGCCAATCTTGGGATTTCACTTCCCCAAGTATAAATAGCAGAAGCCACTTTAGTTTCAGGGACTTTTAGACGAAAATATTCACCAAGGGAGGAAGAAGAAAGCTTGGAAGTTGATTCTAGGGCTTGGGTGTTGAAGGGAAGAGGGTTCTTCCCTCTTCCCTTCCTCTCCTTGCTTACATCTCTGCATTCATGCTTCTTTTTGTTGTACCAAAGGCCATCCATTCTAGGTTTGGCTAGTTTCTCTTGTAATTAGGGCAAATACTTTATGTAACTTCCATTTGGAATAGATTGAATGTTATTTTTCATTGAATGCTATGTTATTTCATTACACTTTGATTGAATGTTTCCTTCTCTTCTCTAGACTTGATCAACCTAGTTGAGAGCTTAGAGCTAGGGTTCACAATAGGAATATTGGGGCCTTAGTCTTGGAATCAAGTGTGGTGACTTGCTTTACATCACCTAGGGATAGGGATGTAGACTTGCAATCTTTCTAGTGCATCACTTAATGCTTAACCTAATAAATGCTACTAAGGAATTAGGGTATTGAAAAGGGTTAAAGGGTTAATGTCACTAAGGAATTAGGACTTAACTAACATGGAATGAGGATGCATGATTGGGTAGCTAGTGTAGATGAATGTTGCAAACAATCTATGTAAGAATGTTAGGAGCATGAAGTGTGGGTTCCCTAGTTACATTAGTTTACGTTTGGTGCAATCATTTTCTATTTTATTTATAATGCTTTACATATTTAGCTTTTACTTTACTTCATGCAACAACAAATTTCTGTTAATCTTTTGTCATCCAACTTTGAGATACAATTTATAGTTTAATTGGCCAAACAATTCTCGTGGGAACGATACACTTTCTTATCACTTTATTACTTGTACGACCGGATTGCATAATATAGAAGGAAAGAGCATATAACAGACTTTTGGTGAGGGTTACCCTCCCCGCAAAGGAAAAAGTTCTAGACTTTCAAGCACTTAGACGCTGGTTCACCTTATCAAGAATAAATTGACAAGTACTACTAGAGCCCCTCTTGTGAAAAATTGGAAACCCTAGATATTTCCCAAGATCATCCGTAACAACAATACCCAAGGTATCACTTAGTTGTTGCTTCTCTTGTCAGCCCACATTATTTATGAAAAATAAATGGGATTTATGAAGACTAACCTTTTGGCCCAAACTCTTGCAAAACAGATGTAAAACATTCTAAATAACATTTACTTGATCCAAAGATACTTTAGCAAGGAGGATAAGATCATATGCAAATGCCAAGTGGGATAACCAAGGTCCTCCTCTGCTCAATCGAATGGGTTTCCAATATTTCTAACCCACCACAATAGACATAGGGGGGAAAGTGGATCACCTTGACAGATCCCTCTAGGGTTTGAACTTCTCCAATTTTTCACCATTCCACAACACCCCCATGATAGTTATAGTAGAAATACACTGGACAATGAGGTGAATCATTCTCACAGGAAAACCAACATCCTTTTAAGTGTCTTGAATGAAGCCACACTTCAGCCTATCATATGGTTTTTCTAGATCAATTTTGATAGCCATCTATACCCTGTTTTCCCATACTTAATTCGCCTATTGTGAAATACCTCCTATGCAATCACAATATTATCCCCACTTTGCCTCAAGGGAATGAAACTAGCCTGATAAGGGCCACTTAATTTCCCTATAAGAAGATGGATTCTTTTAGCGATAATTTTTGTCATAGTTTTGTAGGTCACATTACAAAGACTAGTCAGTCTAAAGTCCTAAATAAAACTGACCTCATCCTTCTTCGGAATCAAAGTGATAAAATTGCTGCTAACACTACTACAAAGACAGCTTTTAAAGTCGGTTATTTGACCCTTTTAAAGTCGGTTATGGAACCGACCTTATAGCCTGACGTCGTCAAAAAAGGAAGGCTACAACGTCGGTTTTCTAAGGACCGACCTTAAATTTTGTTTTTTTTTTTGTTTTTTTTTTTAAAATTCGTACAATCTAAGTCGGTTATTTTAAAAAACTGACTTAGAATCTAAGATACAAAGTCGGTTAATTGAAAAAACCGACTTTGAAAGCTAGGATACAAAGACATTTATTTTAAAACCCGACTTTGAAATATTGAATACAAAGTCGGTTATTTAAAAAAACCGACTTAGAAAGCTTAGATACAAAGTCGGTTATTTGAAATAACCGACTTTGAATGACTATGCTGACAATTTTAAGATGGTTGTTTTAAATAACCGACTTTGAATCCATTTATTTAAAAAAAAACAAAAAATGAAGGATCTAAGTCGGTTATTTGAAATAACCGACTTAGAAACTTAGCTACAAAGTCGATTATTTGAAAAACCGTCTTTGAATGTTTATATTCTAAGTCGGTTTTTTAAATAACCAACTTAGAATGTAAAATTTTATTTAAAAAAAAATGAATTTGTAAAGTTTTGATATCTGGGGATGGAGAAAAATGATTACTAAACCAACAGGAAAATAATATGGAAATCAAGTGTTCCAAGGGATAAAACTAGGATTGATTTAGGAAACATGACTTTAAATATAGTGCCAAAACCTCTAAAGGCCAAGTGTGAGGAACTAAATTATTCCTGACCCCATTCTACAAAACGGAGAAAAACATGTAGATTTACTCCCTCCCTTTTAACAGTGTTAGTATTGTTAACATATATATAAATTCCGATGGCTATAAATAATCACAAAACACACATGTATATTGTATTTAAATTCAACATTATTGGTAGGCTAAAAACCGTCAAAATAATTATAAAAAAAAGACCAAAATAATATTTTATCCTTTATTTTTTAAAAGGAATTTTAGCCTTAGTTTTATCATACAACAGAATTGAGTTTCATAATAATAAAAAAAAAAGAATTGGAATGTAATACTTGATGCATGATTTAATTTGAAAGAGGAGCAAGACATAAATCGTTTTCAAAGAAGTAAATGGAATAGCAGAGGATTACATACCAAGGATATAAGCACTTTCCCAATGTTTCCATAGAAGTTCACCCAGGAACCTAGATTTAAATAAAGTTGAAATTCATTATACACATTCAAGGATAAAATCTGATGGCAGGGTCTAATTCATAATTACTTGTAAAAATCACAAACCTTGATCTATGGACTGCACAGCCATTTGTGAATAGTTAAAGACCCCTCCAGAAAAATCAAGAAGAATAGTGCCAATGCTAAATCCATCTGTGCTTTTTCTCAAGAAGTTCATGAATGCCAAGATTTCACAACAAAGTAACCATAATTCAGTAACTAAAATTGATGTCTAATTAAATAAACATCTTTTTTCTTGTTATTTTTGTTTATCAGTGTTTTCCTGTTAAACTTCAAAGATTGTAGAAGTTAATGAGTACATGCAAAACACCAATAAAATTTGTCAACCTATTTATCAATGAAACATAAGTATGAAATTGTGAAGTAAGAAAAAACAGACAAATTCCAAGATCATATGCGTGTTTGGAAACTCAATGCAAAACCAGAAATCAGGTCAATTATGCTTCATACAGAACATAGTATGGAGGAGGGTAAGGCATTCTGACCTGGGGAAAATATTTGATGAGGGTCATAACTACTTGAATTATGCTGCAGTATTATTAATTTCCACAAACTATTAGAAGGAAATCAAATCATAGCACAGCAAAAAGAACTCTATAGTTTAACAATTATCTTAAAATATTTTCTTAACAGAAATAAGTATTTTAAAATAAAGAAATAATCATGATTTCTAATTATCTTGATTTTCCTAACAAGTTGCTATTCTACAGATAATCATGCAGAATTTACCTCCAAATAGTTACTCCCTGGAAATAATTGATTTCCAGCGCTTGACTAACTAAGCATGCCTTCTTTCCCACACTCCGCCTTACTATCCATGAACCCTGAAATTAATAAAGCAAAATGTAATGAATGAGCATCTATTGGCCAAAGGTGCTATGAGTATGTATGATTATGTTGTTGCTGCTGATAGTTGTTATAGTAGCCCGAGTATCCCATGCAGGGATGAGAAAGCCATTTAGTACAACACAATTGAATGAAAGGATTTCTGCCATAAGAGAAATAGTAAAATGATTTAGTTGTTCAATTTCAGCTTCTATTTGCTTAATAGAAATTTCTACCATTTGTTTCCTTCTCAAAGCGCCCGCAAGAGTTGTCTCCAATTTGCCACATCATTGTACATCTAGTTCCGTTAAATTCCAGAAATGTGATTAATAAAAATCTGTTATTTGTGTGTTTGAAGATAAATTACAATGAGAAAGTAAATCCTGTCAAGAATGCAAAGAAGAAATCACCTGTTGGTATTGAGCAGTAATGTTAACAGTTTGATCCATGGCTGACTTTCCAGGAAACATTTCATGAATTTTTCTCTTCTTAGGTGTTAAATGGGTTCCATAGCCAGATGATCCAGCAACTCCACTAATGGTAGCATTAGCTGCCTGTTTGATGAGAACTAGATTATAATCTTTGTGAAAAATTGCTCTTCTTTCATCACTTCCTTCAAAATGCTTGCAGTCCATGCATTTACAATTTTCAGAGCAGAGGATATTGGCTTGGAAGCACTCGCAATACTTCTTAAGGCAACCTGATTTCTTGCAATGACATCCTTTATTGTGCTTTCCTATTACTTGAATTTCACATTCCTGTGTTCAAACAAGATATTTAAATGCACCACAAGTTAACTAAAATATCAGATAAACCCAGAACAGTAAGTATCATCCCAAAAAACTTAACTTAAAAGCATCATGCCAAAAACCTTGGAATCTCTTCTTTCTAGTGGACTGCTAGCAATTTTTGGCCTGAAAGCATTTGGATTGCGTTCCAATTTTTAATCTCTCAGTCTCTATAATTTTGGTCGCCAAGGACTAAAATACGAGTAGTGTCTAATTAATGATGAAAATTTAAAAATAATGTAAATGAATATAAATTATAACATGTGAGTATAGCAGTAATCGAATGCTAATCTTAAATCGCATTCATCTCTATGAGAATTATTTGACGCAAGAATTTCTTAAATCACTCTTGAGAAAAAATTCTCCTAAGTTTCTAGGATATTTTCACACCATCAAATCATAAGTTGAGAACAAAGACATAGGTACTCCTAGTGAGTGAAAGACATAGGTACACCTCCAACATTGACTAGATAAATCAATTGGGTAGGGAAGGGCTTACATTTGGTCCACGTATACGAGCAACAATGTTCAATGAAGGATCAGCATCAAAGCCCAAAAACACACATGTACTCAGCATCTGATTCAGTAAGAAATTTAGGTTAACACTTAACACATCACATCACAACAATGTGCATAAGCTAGTAATAAATGAATGTCTACCTTCAGTCCATTAACCAAAGCGGAAGGTGTGACGGAAGAAATTAACTGTGAATTTTGCCCCTGTTTGAGAATTTCTTGTGTAACACTACCATTAGTTCATGTGTAACACTACCATTAGTGAATGTCAAAACAAACAAATAAACACTACCAATTTGTGCATTACTGTGTCATGAGTGATGATACAAACAAGACATGTGCTTCTTTTTCAAAGAATAAGAAAACATTTTCATTTACAAACATCCATCAATCCCTTTCATATGACATTTCATTTATTGCTTTGATTAGGCATTATTTTAATTTTGACATCTCAAATCTTTCCAATCTATAAAGTAATAAATGTTAACTTTAGTATCAAAACAAAGAATTACACAAAATATCTAATGAATTGATTAGTTAACCCAATCATCATGCTATATGAAATCAAGCAGCAGTTCTTACATGAGCTCCTGCAGAGATGTGAAGGTACAGTGGCCCTGAAGTTGAAGAGAGGAGTTTCTCATTTCTGGAGTAAGGAACTCAAAATAATCGTAGTTCATATCAATCCAATCATTCAATGAAACGCGAATATCTCCTTCAGGATAATCACACACCCAAGTAAGTGAATCTTCAGAAGTTATGGGGCAGTCAAGCAAGCATATACTGCGGGCATTGGCCAGTTTGAATTGGCTATCCTTCAATCCACTTTGATAACCCTGATTAGGACTTAGCCAGTATCTGAGCTCCAATTCTCGAAGATCTTGAACTGCATGCTTTTGCCCACACACATTTCCTTTGTAGTCCAACCCATAAGTAAGCCTAGTAAGTCATAAAATCAGTGACCACAACTTAACCATAGCAACAAAATAAAGAAAAAAAAAATTAAGGTTTCATATTACTATGCAATCAAGTCTCAATCTTACTTTCAGTTCCCCAGCAACCAACAAAAGACAAGATTAGTATACCAGAGGAAAACGTATAATAGCAAAAGATCTAATAAACATAGGATATTTGTGGTTGATTAGTTGAAAAACTACACAAATTAAAGAGCCAGAAAATTGAAAGAAAAGGGAAAATAGAAAATGTAGGACTTGAAAGTTGAAATATTATTTCACCCTCTCGAGTTTTTCGAAGGTGTCGGCGCGGAAGGGGAACCAGCCGTGAATGGCTTCGCCGGCGACGGCGCTGAGCCAGGCGGGCCAGCCGGCTGCTACGTGTTCGCCCTGCCCGTACTTGTGGAGGTTCCCCAGCCTGAAGCTGAGCGAGTCGCAATTGGAACTCGTTCTCCCCGACTCAGCTACCTCGCTCTGACTCGCTCCACCAGACTCGGTCCTCTTCTTCTCCGACTCGGCCAGATCACCCGCATTGCTCCGGAACGCGTCGGAGTGGTCAATCGCCGGCGTCACCGACATCGCTTGCTTCGAGCTGCTGGATTTGCTTCGAGACATCTGCCTCGTTCAATGGAGAGCTAGGTTAGGGATTCTGAAGACAAAGGGTCGGGGCGCGCCAAAGGGGATATTAATCTGCTTTTAAAAATTTTAAAAAGAATCAAAGTCGGTTCTTATCAAAACCGACTTTGAATAATGGGATACTAAGACGGTTATTATATAACCGACATTGTGTAATTATTAACAACGACGGGCACACTGAGAACCGACATCGTTTCTGTAGTACTTTTCAAAAATTTACAAAATTGCCACCGGTCAGCATTCAAAGTCGGTTTTTTCACAACCGACTTGGATCGCATGTCATGGAAAAGGCTTTTTGTAGTAGTGTAATCTTCTCCACATGAGCAGGATCATTAAAAATCCTCTGAATCAAGGAACAGAAGTCAAATCCCACTGTCAACCACTGGCTCTGTAAGAATTAAGCAAAAAAATCCATCTGGGCCAGTGCCTTAAAACTCCCCATTTATTTAGTTATATGATGAATTTCCTCTCTCGTCACAATCCTCGACAAATTCCTTTTGATATCATCATCAAGAACAGGAAAAGCATTTGATAGCTCAAAAGGACTACGCACACCATAATCTTGATAAAGATCCCTGTAAAACATTGTAATCATGTCTTCAGGAATGATTGGATCAACCACCCAATTTCCAACCTCATCTTCAAGCGTATCATACTTATTTTTTCTTCTTCTAATTGTTGTAACACCATGAAAATACTTGGTGTTTCGATCTCCAAACTCCAACCATTTGGCTTGAGATTTTTGGGACCACAAGGTTTCCTCCTCTGTCAAAACTTGTTCATGACTTTTTCACACTTGCATATATTTCTCATCCTCGTAAACATCAAAGTTGTTGCTTTGTCTCGAATCAAGCCACTCCAATCTACACAATAACTCCCTTTTTCTTCTAGTATGCAACCCAAAACCTCCGAATTCCATCTTTTTAAGTCTGTAGTGATATTATGCATTGTAGAGGACCAAGATGAATCATGTGTACCTCCCTCCCACTGTCTTCTAATAATGTCTGGGAAATCCATCGCCCAAGTCACTTCAAAGCGAAAAGGTTGTCCATGCCTATTTTGATGCAGATATTTTTGGATCCTCAAAAGCAACGGATGAAGGTCGGATTTAAGCCACCCCATATGAAATAAAGATGCTATGACCCATAACCAATCTCACTGTTGCGAACTCGGCAAGTATACCGGTCGTACAAGTAGTAAAGTGATAAAGGAAGGGATTTGTCGTTCCCAACGAGGATTGTTTGACCAAATAGACTATAATTTTAATCGATAAGGTGGATATCAAAAGAAAGAAAAATAATATTGTGGTTGTTGTTGTGTGAATGGATTAAATAAAATTAAAACTAAATGAAATAAAT
>PYAF01005638.1:577434-587823 GCA_007407185.1 Glycine tomentella
CTAAAGATAAGAAACACAATACATGCAAAGTTGATCAAAAGGTCTTGAAAGGTTGTAACTTGGCTTGGCTAAAAGGGTAGACAAATTTGGAAAGTGACTAATTAATAATTGAGATTGGAATAGCATCAATTTTTCCATTCATTCAGATTTTCATTCATTTCATTTCACTACCTCTTTTTAGCATTTCTTTTTCTTTTTCTTTTCCCTTTTCATTTTTGCTTTGCTTCCTTTTTCTTTCATTTCATTTCAAACCATCTTTTGATTTTTCTTTTTCCATTTCTAACACCTTTCACCTGAATTCTTTTCTTTCATCCACAAATCACATTTGCATTCCAATCTCAACCAAGGTAAGGTTATGATAGTGGTTTGCAACATTCATTTATCAGGTGTTTGAAAAAAATTAGGTCTTAGGCTCAAAGGGCTAACAAAGGATTAAAATTTTCAGGGAAAGCTATTTGGCTCAAGCTTAAAAGAACAAAATGCCTTTATCACGTCAACTTATGCATGCATTAGAGAGAAATGGATCAAATTCTAGTGTACTATCACAGTGAGGCATCCCTCAAAATAAATTAACTGTATTGGCTCAATCCTCACTGGCTATGGTATCAAGCTAGACTCATGATGATTTCAAATCAAACTTTATTTTCCATTTCAAACTGAACTCAGTCATACAAGCATTCAACTTAATTCATGTTCTATGCAAAATCAATCCAGAATTCATATCACCAAGGCTTCCCAAAATATCAACACATTCACTGATTTGGCACTTCTAAATCTGAGTCATGCCATGCTTTAGCAAAATTCTAAAAGTAAAACCTAAACTCTAAATAAATTCTTGTATTTCTGTAATGATTAACAAAAAGAAATTTTCTGCCTGTACCATATCTGTTCGTAATTCGCAAAAAAAACTATTCACCAAAAGATTCATCATTCACAAAAAGAATTTTGTTCTAAAAAGAATTTCAGACGTCCTTTGTTCTCAACATCACTAATTTCCTCAATTAACGCGTACCCCAATTCCCAGATTTAATTTTTGCTGTCCCCAGCAAACGATTAAGGACTAGGTATGGAACAAAACAAAATAAGTAGGCGTTATTTGAGGACACAAGACAAACGGAACATCAGTCTAAAAGATATACCAAGATATGTACTAACTTCAATGCAATGGTCATAGAAAATGAGACGTGCAACACAGTGCAGAAGAGCTAACCAAAGAGCTCAGCAAAAGGGGTACTGATAATTCTAAAATGCAGAAATGTTCAGAGATCTAAGCACATGCACCATCAAGTCACAAAAGGTGCGCAAAAAGTCCAAACAGCAAATGTATCTAAAGCATAATACGAAAAGTAAACAAAAGCATAATTAAAGAGAGTCAATGAAAGAGGATCTCTGTCAGCGGGGCTGATCATCGTCCATGTGGTCCGCGTCAGCTGGTGGTGATGAAGGATAGGCAAAAGCGAGTGCAGGGGGCTGTGGCTGATATTCTGTGGGGTCGATGGACAGATGGCGGCAGATGGCCTCGAGCATATGGCATTGACTGTCTATCTTCTGCTGCATCTGAATGTAGCTCGTAGAGTCTTCATAGATGGGAGTCCGGTGAGATGAAGATCCTGAGGTGGCAGGTGAAGGAGCTCTGGGAGGAGGAGAAGCAGCCCTAGGTGGAGGTCTAGGGATCTCATACTGAGGTTCCCCTAAGCCCTCATGCGGTGGCTGTCTCGGACTGCGAGCATCCATTTCTTCCTGTGTGAGGTCAGCAGCGCGGAGAAGCTGTTCTTGAAGAATGCGCCTCACAGAATCCTGGTAAGTGTGCCGCATCAAGATGGGGCCCGGTAACACATCCTTTGGCTCCTCATCAGGGATCTCCAACCCTGCATGCCTACATAAGTGTGAGATAAGCGAGGAATGTGCCAGATGGAACCGGCTGCTGCTGTCTAAGGTCATGTGTAGAATCCTGTTGGAAAGGATGGAAGCGATGTGAAGATTCTGCTCTCTCATCAGTACAAACAGCAGGCAAGTCCTCTCCACATTTACATCTGACATATTAGTTGAGGGAATAACAGTATGATTTATAAACTGATGCCAAAAGTCGGCCTCCGGAGTCAGCTCTGATCGCTTCAGCTTTTCTGGAATTCCCTCCATGCCAGCTTTCATTTTCCAAGAAGAAAAGCGCCCAGTGATGCCACGGCGAAGCTCATCTGCCATCTGAGGCATATCATCTCTGTATAAAGCCTTGCCGGTGCCTGGGATGGGCTGCATGATGTCATGTCGTCTTGCAAAGTCACAGCCCTGGAAACGATCATATGAAGTCTGGAGAAAACTTTCAATAAAGGCCGGGTCAAATGGGACCTTCACGCCTCTTACCCAGCTGCGCCTCCTTTCTTCCACTGTATCCCTGTCCACATTGGCCAGGAATTCTTTCAATATGGAACTGGAGCTCGGCTCTGGAAAGCTGACTAGGGTGTGCCAGTGACGCCTGGTAATTACTTCCAGGATAGGGGAGTCAGCTGGCAATTTTTCCCAATCAATGCGCTTTTCTGGAATTATCTTCTTTGGGAGATACCATTGATCGAACCTCTCTTGGTGCTCGCGGGACCGGAAACGACCATCATCATACTCGGAAGATCGGGGTCGCTTGCTGCTGGCCCCTGTTGTTGCCTTTTGCTTGCCTTTGTCTACTTGCTTCCCCTGAAACTCAGAAAATTCCAAGGTACCACATGGTGTCCATTAGGTTTGTTCAAAACAGAGAAGGTAACAATTGGATACTCAGAATTCCCAGATTTATTTTCAACCATAGTATTAACAATTAGAATCCAAGCATAACACATGGTTGCAACAAGTTAAGCACATTTTTGAGAACAGAGTTGCATATACACATTAAAGTAGCCAAATGGATATACAAAGATTACACAAAGCTAAGTAACATAGAAGCAACTTGGAAAGAAACATGCATGAGAAGGCTGTGTAAGGAATTCCCAGATTAATTCAACATAATGATGCACAGCAGTGTATCCAATTCAGATAATATGTGCTCTTTTCCATCAATTGAAATCAAAACAGAAGCATGTAAACCAAATAGTCAATTAATTCTCACCAACACAAGGCATTGCCTTACAACTTAGTCCCCAACTCAGAAGTCTACACATGATCATTATAGCAGAAATGCAATATAGGGCCCTATCTACACGACCATTCCCAGATTTAATCCAAATAATGTTCTCACACAATGTCTTTCAAATCCAAAATCAATCTAGAGTTCACAATGTTAATGGTAATGTATTCTGTTTTTCAACAAGAACTCTCAACAATTATGGCCGAACCATGCAATTTGTCATCTCATAACTCTAGGGTTTTATGCATAATTAACAATAGCATGCCAAACAAGTAGACAATCATGAATTCATTAAAACCCTAAAACACATTGAATTTAGCCCCAAATATAGTACCCTAATGCATGCTAACACCATGAAATCTATCAATTAAGCACTCAGGGCAAAATGACAGAGCATGACAGAAAGCCCCTTTAATGAGTGAATAACATGCATGCTTTTGCAATCAAGCAAGTAAAGAATAAAGTCACAGCAAGCATTCCACAAATGTAGTTGTAAAAACAGGTTTCTGCATGAAAAGCTGTCCACGCCTTGAGCGTGGACTCCCACGCCTGGAGCGTGGGCTAGGAAAAACAGAACCCTTAAAGCTGCAACAATGGGGTTGAAGCCACCCCTTTCAAAGCAAAAGAGCAACCCAAAAGAAGTGAGTCTTACCTTATCACGAGCCATGGAATGAATGAATGCACTATGGGTTGAAAACTTCAAGGGCTATGGAACCCACTTGGATGAGAACGTGAAATAGGAATGGATATGAGAGAAAGATGAATGGAGGGTTGAGTAAGAGAGAAAGAAGACAGAAAGAGAGAGAGGGAGGTGATAAATGAGAATTTAAATGCTTAGTGAATGGGAAAAAGGAAGTTATGGAGAATAGGAGAAGTAGGGAGATGAGAGGTTAGGGTTAAGAGTGTGAGAGAGGGAAGAGAAATTCGAAAATTCAAGTTTAAAAGCGCTGCAGAAATTGCCACGCCTGGAGCGTGGACACCCCACGCCTGGGGCGTGGAAGTCCAGAGGTCTTTGTAGTTCCAGGGAAGTTCCCACGCCGGGAGCGTGGAATCCCACGCCTGGAGCGTGGAATTCCAGTGAGATTTGCCTTTCCAAGAGGGTTCCCACGCCTGAAGCGTGGACACCCACGCCTGGGGCGTGGCTTTCCAGGGGTTTTGCCTTTTCCAGAAGGGTCACCACGCTTGGGGCGTGGCATACCACGCCTGGAGCGTGGCTATCCAGTGAGTTTTTCCCTTCCAGGAGGGTTCCCACACCTGAAGCGTGGACACCCACGCCTGGGGCGTGGCTTTCCAGGGAAGGCTTTTTCACTACTGTTTCTGGAATAACAAACTATAAGCGACCCCTTAACTGCTACTCAAAATAAAATGCTTTTATATATGAATGAAAATGGAAGAAAACTAACAACACAAACATGATTAACATGAATTACCGCATCTAACAAACAATAATTGAAACTACATCATTCTATCCTAAGAACATAAAAGCACAAAAACAAGTAACACCATTGAGTTGCCTCTCAATAAGCGCTTGTTTAACGTCGCGAGCCTGACGGTTAATCCTCACGGATTAGGGGAGCTCAAAGGGATTGCATTTGCGTCCCTGTCAATTGGACCACCATGGTATGGCTTCAGCCGCCATCCATTGACCTTGAAAGGTTGATGAGAGTCCAAAGGAGAGATTTCTATGGTGCCATAAGGAAAAACCCTTAGCACCACAAATGGACCAGACCATCGGGATTTGAGCTTACCTGGAAACAGCCGCAATCTGGAATTATACAACAGTACCTGCTGCCCTGGCTCAAATTCCTTATGGTGAAGGTGTTGGTCATGCCATTTCTTGGTCTTTTCCTTGTAGAGCTTGGCATTCTCATATGCAGCGAGTCGGAATTCATCCAGTTCATTCAGCTGCAACAAGCGCTTCTCAGCTGCCTTGGAAAGTTCAAAATTGAGGAACTTAGTGGCCCACATAGCTTTATGCTCCAATTCTACCGGAAGATGACAAGATTTCCCATACACCAACTGATATGGTGACATGCCAATTGGGGTCTTAAAAGCGGTCCGGTAGGCCCACAGAGCATCATCTAACTTCTTTGACCAATCCTTCCGTGAGTTCCCAACAGTCTTCTCCAAAATTCTCTTCAATTCTCTGTTGGAGACCTCAACTTGGCCACTGGTTTGTGGGTGATATGGTGTGGCCACCTTATGGGTTACCCCATACTTGTTGAGCAAACTCTCAATGTTCTTGTTGCAGAAGTGTGTGCCCCCGTCACTGATTATGGCCCTTGGTACTCCGAAACGGGTAAAGATATTCTTCCTCAGGAAATTTGCAACCACTCTGGCATCATTTGTAGGCAATGCTGTGGCTTCGACCCACTTTGACACATAGTCTACAGCCACCAAAATGTATTGGTTGGAGTAAGACTTGGGAAAGGGTCCCATGAAGTCTATGCCCCAAACATCAAACAATTCCACTTCTAAGATGTTGTTGAGTGGCATTTCGTCCTTTCGAGAAATATTTCCCGTCCTTTGGCATCGATCGCAGCTCTCCACAAATGCCTTGGCATTCTTGAAGATGGTAGGCCAATAGTACCCACTCTGTAACACCTTATGAGCTGTTCTATTACCTCCAAAATGGCCACCGTAGCTGGATGAATGGCAATGCCACAGGATTCTTGGAACATCAAGCTCTGCCACACATCGTCTGACAATCCCATCAGTGCATTGGAAGTAGAGGAATGGGCTGTCCCAATAATATCTTCTTGCATCATGCAGAAATTTCTTCTTTTGCTGCCATGTTAAATCTTCTGGGAGTGCACCCACAGCCTTATAATTTGCCATATCTGCAAACCAAGGCGTGCTTTCAACTATCATCACTTGCTCATCCGGAAAAGACTCATTAATTACAAGTTCAGGCCCATCTTGCAAGTTGGTGGCTTGAATCCTTGACAGATGATCTGTAACTTTGTTCTCAACTCCCGCTTTATCTCTTATCTCAAGATCAAACTCTTGGAACAATAACATCCAACGCAACAGCCTTGGCTTAGCATCCTGCTTTGTCAACAAGTACTTAAGAGCAGCATGATCAGTGAAAACAATGACTTTGGACCCAATCAAGTAAGGCCTAAACTTATCCAATGCATACACTACTGCTAACATTTCTTTTTCAGTGGTGGCATAGTTAATCTGTGCCTCATTCAAAACCTTGCTAGCATAGTATATGACATGTAGAAGTTTATCCTTACGTTGGCCAAGGACAGCCTCAATAGCATAAGCGCTTGCATCGCACATTAGCTCAAATGGTAAGTTCTAATCAGGGGCTGTAAGAACTGGTGCAGTTGTAAGCTTTTCTTTTAACACATTGAATGCATTTAAACAAGGCTCATCAAAGACAAAATCAGATTCTTTAGTCAATAGTTGGCTAAGAGGTCTAGCAATCTTAGAAAAATCCTTAATGAACCTCCTATAAAAGCCAGCATGGCCTAAGAAGCTACGCACACTATTGACATTTGTGGGAGGTGGCAATTTTTCAATCAACATGAGCTTGGCCTCATCTACCTCAATTCCTTTAGAGGAGATTTTGTGGCCCAAAACAATGCCATCACGTACCATAAAATGGCACTTCTCCCAATTCAAAACAAGGTTTGTTTCTTGGCATCTTTGCAAAACTTTAGTTAAATTAGACAAGCAAGCATCAAAGCAAGAGCCAAAAATAGAAAAATCATCCATGAACACCTCTAAACATTTTTCAACCATATCAGAGAAAATAGAAAGCATACACCTTTGAAATGTTGCGGGCGCATTGCACAAACCGAAGGGCATCCTTCTGTAAGCAAATACTCTGAATGGACAGGTGAAAGCTGTCTTCTCTTGATCTTCGGGTGCCACGGGAATCTGATTGTAGCCTGAATATCCATCAAGAAAACAATAGAAGGCATGGCCGGCAAGTCTCTCCAACATCTGATCAATGAAGGGAAGAGGGAAATGATCCTTCCGGGTCGCATCATTGAGTCTTCTATAGTCAACACACATGCGCCAACCCGTGATGGTTCTTGTAGGAATGAGATCATTGTTGTCGTTCTGAACCACCGTCACCCCTCCTTTCTTTGGAACCGTCTGAACCGGGCTCACCCAAGCGGTATCAGATATAGGGTAAATCATTCCAGCATCAAGAAGCTTCACTACTTCCTTCCGGACGACTTCCTTCATCATTGGATTCAACCGTCTTTGGGGCTGTCGAACCGGCTTCACGTCATCCTCCATCAGGATTTTGTGAGTACAAAATGAGGGATTGATACCCTTCAAATCTGAAATGGACCACCCAATGGCAGATTTATGTGCCTTTAGCACTTGGATGAGCTTTACTTCTTCATCTTCAGACAAGCTTTTGCTAATGATCACGGGGTATGTGTCATTTTCTCCCAAAAATACATACTTAAGGGCTGCTGGAAGTTCCTTCAACTCTAGCTTAGGTGCCCCAACCTCAATGTCTGTGGCCTTTTTCTCTAACACCTCCATGGCTACCTCCTCTGATTCTTCAATAACTGCCACTTCCTGGACTCCCACCAAGTCCTCAAACTCTTGCTCAATAAAGGCACTGGACTGAACTAAATCATCTAGCACATCCAGTTGGAAGCAATCATCTTTATCCATTGGAGCTTTCATCGCCTCAAGTACATTGAATGTGATAGACTCATCAAACATTCTTAACTCCAGCTTCCCTTCAGCCACATCTATAATTGCTCTAGCCGTAGCCAAAAATGGCCTACCTAGAAGAACCGGTATTTCTCCTTCTTCCATGTGTAGAACAATGAAATCAGCTGGAAAAATGAACTTGTCCACCTTGACTAAAATGTCTTCAATGAAACCACTAGGATGTCGCAAAGATCTGTCAGCCAGTTGCAAGGATACCCGAGTGGGTTTCAACTCAGAAATGCCCAATGATTTGCATATAGAGAGGGGCATCAAGTTGATGCTTGCACCAAGATCGCACAAGGCTTTGCCCACATTAACATTACCTATGGCAATAGGTATGTTAAAACTCCCCGGATCATTGAGTTTTGGTGGAACTTTGCTCTGAATAATAGCACTACACTCCTCAGTTAGAACCACTGTCTCGCACTCTTGGAGCTTATGCTTCTTAGAAAGCAATTCCTTCATAAACTTTGCATAGTTTGGCATGTTGGCCAAAGCCTCAGCAAATGGGATGTTGACTTGCAGCTTCTTAAACATTTCCAGGAACTTGGCATACTGCTTCTTTTGATTTTGCTGCTTCAGCCTTAAAGGATAAGGAGGCTTCTCAAACCTGGAAAAATCCAGGGGTTGCTTAGGCTCAGCTGTGACCTTCTCTTTTCCTTTGTTCTTCCCTTGTTCCTTGGAGCTGCTGCCATCTTCAGGTTCTGCAGAATTTTCGAATTCTGCAGAATTTTCTGCTGCAGAATTTTCAAGCGTTGCATCAGCTTTTGAAGTCTCATTCTCCTCTCCTCTTGGCCCCACTTGGGCCTTCTCCTTAGGCGCAATGACAATTCCACTCCGAGTGGTAATGGCTTTAGCATGTTCCCTAGGATTGACCACAGTATCACTAGGGAATTGACCCGGTGGTCTCTCAGCTAGTTGCCTGGATATTTGACCAATTTGTGTTTCCAAATTTCTGATAAAAGCTCCTTGATTCTTCAAATGAGACCTGGTCTCATTCATAAAAGCATCAGTATTTTGGATGTGGTCATTGGTTGTCTTGGCTAGCTGCAACATAGCTTTTTCAAGCTCAGATGGCTCCTTGGGAGGGATGGGTGGTGGTTGCAAATAATGGTTGGATTTATAGTCCAAACCACCCCCATGTGGTCTTCTCGGATAGTTTCTTCCACTCCCAGAAGCTTGGCCATAATTTCTCTGATAACCTTGTGGTGGCCTTTGATCATACCATACTCCATTGACTTGAATCGGATCAGCCCCCACTAAGGTTGGACACACATTAGACTCGTGGTCCCCTTGGCAATACTCACACATAGCCATGCCTGCTTTGATTGACGAAGCTTGAGCTTTGGATACCTCCAGCTTATCAATTTTAGCATTGAGGATGGCTAGCTGCTGTGACAGGAGTTTTTGCTCAGCCAACATAGCGTCACTGCTGCCCAAATGGATCACTTCTCTCTTTGGCTGACTTGCTATACTTTCATTCTCAGTTCTGGCCAAAGAATCTATTAAATCATGGGTTTGTGCAGCTGTTTTTGATCTGATAGAACCTCCAGCTGCTCCATTAACTATCAGCTTGGATTCCGGTGATAATCCATTAAAGAAAATCCTCACCTTCTTCCCCACTGGCATATCATATTGAGGGCAACGCCGGATGAGCTCTTGAAAACGATTCCAAGCCGCACATAGTGTTTCTCCATGGAGCTGTGTGAAGTTGGTGATCTCATTCACCAAACGGTTATATTTCTCCATTGAGAAATACTGAGCAAAGAATCTGGCCATCAACTCGTCCCAAGTGGTGATGCTATTGGAGGGCTGACGATGTAACCACCTGAGTGCTTTTCCTTTCAAGGCAAAAGGAAAAAGACGAAGTCGAATAGCATCTTCTGTCACTCCTTGATGGCGGATGGTATCGCAAATCATCATGAAATGGTCAGCAAAATCATGAGGATCCTCATCATCCTCACCACCAAATTGGTTCTTCTCCACCAAGCTGATAAGAGACGGGTGGATGTCAAAGTGATGAGCTTGAATTGGTGGCCTGACTATGCTGGGTGCCGGACGGACAAACAATGGAGCAAGAATGTTCTCCATCAATTCATCCTCCGGCCTTGGCTGCTCGTTGTTGTTTTCAGCCATGTCTAGTTCCTCTTCAAATGTTTCTTCTTCTAGAGGTTGAGAACTATACCCTTCTGCTTCTCTTCTTAACCTTGTTAACCTCCGATTCCTCCTCGCGGTTTTCTCGATTTCAGGATCAAACTGGAGTTGGTCAGGGCTAACGGTACCTCGCATATACTCTAGAAGCAGGTCAGTAACAAAAGAAATCCAATCTTAAGGATAAAATTTATAATGAATTTGGTTAAAACAATCCCCGACAACGGCGCCAAAAACTTGTTGCGAACTCGGCAAGTATACCGGTCGTACAAGTAGTAAAGTGATAAAGGAAGGGATTTGTCGTTCCCAACGAGGATTGTTTGACCAAATAGACTATAATTTTAATCGATAAGGTGGATATCAAAAGAAAGAAAAATAATATTGTGGTTGTTGTTGTGTGAATGGATTAAATAAAATTAAAACTAAATGAAATAAAT
>PYAF01005638.1:587923-617082 GCA_007407185.1 Glycine tomentella
TGTTGCGAACTCGGCAAGTATACCGGTCGTACAAGTAGTAAAGTGATAAAGGAAGGGATTTGTCGTTCCCAACGAGGATTGTTTGACCAAATAGACTATAATTTTAATCGATAAGGTGGATATCAAAAGAAAGAAAAATAATATTGTGGTTGTTGTTGTGTGAATGGATTAAATAAAATTAAAACTAAATGAAATAAATAAATTAATATCGGACGCAAATTATAGAATAACAATGTGTATGGAAATGTAGCTAGGGCAATCCACACTCAATGTGCCTCTCTATGGAATGATATTGACTACTATATTCTATTATCCAAGCTATTCAACTAATGCGTTCTTCTTATATTGACTAAGCTTTGATGTCTCTTCCACTTAGTTCTTTAACCCACCATCCAACCCTAATCTCTTAGTGATCTTAAGCAAGCTAAGCATTAAACAACGCATAAATAAGCTGAGTTGCAAGCACCCATCCCTATGTCTAGGTAATGTTAGCAAGTTACCGCACTTAGGTCTGAACCCAAAGCCCCAATATGTCTATTGTGAACTTAAGCTCTAAGCTTTTACCTAGGTTAGCTAAGTCTAAGCAAAAGAAGAAAAGAGAAGTACAAAGTGCAGTAAAATAGCTTGTAATAAATGAACCATAGCATTCAATACATCCCAAGGAGATTTACATTAAGTGTTTCAGCCCTAACTACATTAAATGCTCAGCCAAACCTCATAATGGGTTGTTGAGCTACAATAATAAACATGCCTAGCTGAGCAGAGAAGAAGAAGAGGAAGAAGGAATCCCCACTTTGGTCTTCAATCTCCCAAGCCCTAGCTAGCTAATCCCAAGCTTCAACAACTTCAAGTAGCTCCTTTCTTCAGTGCAAAAAACGTTCCTTCAATATTGGAGTGAAGGTGTTTATAAGGGAAGGTCCAAATACCATCTTGCCCCTTGCAACATTTAAAATAACACGTTCTGCAGATTCCCACGCCTGGGGCGTGGGATTCCACGCCTGAGGCGTGGCATTCCAGAGAAAGTTGCAATTGGAGAAGGCACCCCACGCTTGGGGCGTGAGATCCCACGCCTGGGGCGTGAACTTCTAGAGAATTCTTTAGTTAGAGGCAGCTTCCCACGCCTGGGGCGTGGATGTCCACGCTTGGAGCGTGGCTTTCCAGGGAGTTCAGCACTTGGAGGCACCTTCCCACGCCTGGGGCGTGGGATTCCACGCCTGGGGCGTGGGATTCCACGCCTGGGGCGTGGCTTGGCAGACAGAGTTGCAAAAGGAGGCTTCTTCCCACGCTGGAAGCGTGGGACTTCAAGCTTGAGGCGTGGAACTTCCAGAGCTTCCAAATGGCTTGAATTGAGTGCTTTCCTGCTACAAATATGTTTAAATTAGCACAGCGCATGGAATGAAGGCATTCATCAACATTTTACATAATTCTATGCACTTCTAAGCTATTTGTTGATGATTTTTGGCTTGTAACACCTTGGAAAGGATCATATGCTAGATGCATATCACTCACCTCCAAATGCCCTCTTTTCTAAGTCATGGCATCACCCTGGAAATCCATATCTATTAGTAATCCTGCATGCAAAGTGTCTCGAAAGTCCTCCATATCCCTGTGAGGTTGGGATCCTCCACACCTTTCATGCAGGCCCAAGGTGCAATTAGAGTCCCCAATAACTACCCAAGGCTCCAAAAAAAAACTCTGCCATTTCTACCAAGTAATCCCGGCCCATAAACCTGCCTCCAAGCAATTTGAGGTGCAGCATAATCTGCCATTTCCAAGGAGCAGAATTCCGCCATTAGACTCTCATATGCACAGCTCGGCAAAAGACCTACCTTCCAATTCTTCTGATCCCATAAACACCAAATCCTTCTGGCGAGGTGTCCACCAACATCCTCCACAAATGAGCCTCGTAGACCTATACGTTTGATAATTCCACGAGCCTAGTCTCCACTTGTAGGAGTCTCCATTAGGATAATAAAAGAAGCCAAATGATGCTGCATGATATCCTTAATCATAGAACTAAATTCTCTCCCCTCCATCCCACATTTTTCTTATCTTATTGAATGAATTTGATTGTTTGATAACCATATCAAATTTGGTTATACATTTTTTTGTTTGCAAATAAAAAATTTAATCAAATTAAGAATTAAGATTTTGACTCATAAGCATGTCATGAATTGAAAGCTAAATGTTGTTGGCTTACCAAAACCCTTAAAATGATTTTGATTCTATGCCCCAATATTTTTCATTTAGAATCAAACAGTGAAGGCTTTTTACATTGAGACGTAGAGTTGAAATACAAGGACACAACCTAGCGCCTTATATTCATGCCTATGGTAAGAAATAGAACAATTTCTTTATCTCGGTTCCAATTCTGAGATAGTTACTTCATTGGTTTTACAATGCATGTTTTGCCTAAAATCTTCCTCAACTAAAACTCTTTCCATTAAGAAAACCGGCTTTTTTGGTTGTGGTAAAACGCTTTCACTAGTTAACATTGTAACTACAGATGTCATATTGGGCCTATCAGTAGGTTGATACTGCACACATAAAAGACCAATATGAATGCATCGTATGGCTTCAGATTGAATGTAGGAGTCCCCCAAACAAGTATCGATAAATTCCATTGGGATGCACTCTTTCCAACACCTCCACGCCTACAACAATACATAACAATTATTAACAACCAAATCGTTAATTATATCAAAATTGAAGAAATTTAGTTACTTACATGTCCAATAAGATTATAGTTCTGAATTGAGTAGGAAAAGTCTCTGTTTTTCTTTCCACTTAAAACCTCTAATAATATAACACCGAAGCTATAGACATCAGATTTAATGGAGAATACTCCACCAATTGCATATTCAGGTGCCATATAACCACTGAAAGAAATCATTATATGAAAACCATTGTGAGGTTTGATTTGGGTGCAATTAAACTTTATCATTAGCAAAGATACTTACTATGTACCAACAACTCTACTTGTAGTCCCTTCAATCTGATCACCTCTACACATTCGAGCTATTCCAAAATCAGAAATTTTTGGATTCATATCATCATCTAACAAAATATTACTTGATTTTAAATCTCTGTGTATGATCCTCAATCTAGAGTCTTGGTGAAGATAAAGAAGTCCTCGAGCAATACTGCCTATAATGTTTAATCGCCTAGACCAATCTAGAAGTTTGCTTTGAGAAGTGTCTGGAAAATTATATATTTATGATACCTTCATTAATAAACAAATATATGAATGAAATGGAATTAATTTCAAATAATTTTGCAAAATCACTGACCAAAGAGAAAGAAGTTTAGGCTTTTGTTAGGCATGTATTCATAGATGAGTAATTTTTCTTGCTCTTCAATGCAATAGCCAAGGACTTTGACAAGATTTCGATGTTGAAGTTTAGAACATAATATAACCTCATTCTTAAATTCGTTTAGTCCTTGTACAGATGTATCCGAAAGCCTTTTGACTGCAATATCCTGTCCGTCGGGTAATGTGCCCTTAAAAATGACAATTACAAACAAGTTAAATGGCGAACAGAAAAAGTCAAGCTAGCTATATATGTGTTCTGTTCTTAAATATTAATTACAAAGTGTCTAGTTGCATACATACTCTGTATACAGGACCAAAACCACCCTGGCCAAGCATGTTGTCACTTGAGAAGTCACTAGTAGCACGTACTATTGTATCAAAGTCAAACAAAGGTAGTTCTAGATCTTCATCTTCACTCTCATTTGTTTTTCCTTCTGTCTCGATGATCTCTATTTAATTTGAAATATACAAGATTACTAAAAATGTTTAGCATCCCATGTTACAAGCCTTGGCTTTTGTTTAGCATTCAAAGTTACGTGCTCTTTAAATTTTGTTTTACTAAACGATCAAATATTCATGTGATAAATGCCCCCTCTAGATTGAATATGGAAATTATTTTTATAACTCTAAAAATAATAATGGATAAATAATCATCTTGATTTTCAAATGTGTAATAGATAATAATTTAGTGTCTAAAAAAATAAAAATTCTTATTTAATCTAGAATATGTAAAAATTGTGACAATGCCTCTAAAAATAATAATGGTGAAAAGGGAATCTGCAGGTTTAGAAAGGTAACCTTCGCTTCTAATTTTGGTCTTATTTCTCCAGTAAACAAACTTGAATACTACAAGCATGGCAATAATAGATGAAGCAATGCTTGCGACCACAACAATCACTTTCTTTGATCCATTTTTATCTGTTTGACAGATAAACGAAAAAAAAAATAGGCAATATAGTTGAAGGAAAATAAAAACATGCGAAACATAAATTTTTTAGTATAGACCATAGGTATTTTATGAGTAATAAATGAGTTACAAATCATTGTATTTTAAACATCTAGTCAACAATTCTTATTTCTTTCTTTCTCTTCCTTTCACATCACAAACTCTTATACATATATTTTTTTCTCTCTTTCTAAGTGTTAGATAATATATTGAGGGTCAATCAAACATTTTTCATTTTCTATTGGATAAATACATTTTGAGCCAGGTAGAACCTATGAACTGGTATAAACCACATGTGAAAAAGCAGAATTTATATAATATATAACAATTTCCATTTTTAACTAAAGATGAAACAAATAAAATCCCATACCTATTTTGGAGATATCGATTCTAACATATAGATCTTGCCCTGCGTCTGGAATCTGTCTCAAGTCTAATAAATCACCGAACCAGATGATGCAACCGCTAAAATCACTTCCGCTTTCAGTCATGTCTGAATTAGCATAAGCCATACAAGAACAATTTTCCCAGCACTTTGCCTTGCATTCCTCAATTGTCATACTTCTATTCATCCATGATGTTTTTGTGTCTGCCACCTTCATGTTACTAACCTTAATGAAACCGTCACTATTTTTCTCCTTACACATCCATGTTTTGCTACTATGCACACACCCTTGAGTCCAATTCCTTCCACCCGAATTTTGTGGCGATTTTGGTTCAAACCCAGGTATACACTCGCACACTGAGGAGTTATCCTTCACGGCGCAGTACCCGAAAGAGCCACAGTGGTTATAGCTGCAAAAATCATCCCTCGGAATAACTAACTCCAGCTTCCAGTTTTGACTTTTTTCATCCCAAAAGAAGCGCTGAAGAGTGGAAACGGTTTGGTTAACAACCGTTCTCATAAGCAATGACCTATTCCTCGGGAAAATCTGGTAATAACTCTCTTTGGTGGTGTCCACAAAATTAACATTCACCAATGAACGGCGTTTTGGTATGGGTGTAGCGCTGAATCGAAAGCCGTTCCAAGGGCCACTTCTGTAGAACACTGATGAGCCATTCCATAGTTGCATTTCGGGGATGTTGCTACTTGCTACGCCATAAGCGAAGTGACCAGAAGATGGGTCTTCCCAATTGTTCCATGCAGTGAGATACCTATTAAGTTTATGAGCCTCTATTTTTACTTCCCATCCAAGCTTCATCCCTGGTAAAAGTGTATCTGAAGGATAGTCAAAGCTTTGCCACAAGTAGTTTTGAGAATTGGTGTTGTCATTTTCATCTCTTAGGACCAAGTTGCCCGAATCCAAGAGCTGCGCTACGGCATTCACTGATTTTATTGTTGCATTTGTTGACCAGTGAAGGGTGTTGTTTAGGGTGAGAAGGGCGAGGTTTCCATTTTTTGTTATGGTTAACTTGGTGTTGGTGTAGGTGGAGGTGTTCTTGTTGATTATTGGGTTGTCGCGGTTGGCAACCCAAACGATGGTTTTTAATGGAATGTTTTTGAACCAGATTCCTAGGTAGCGGTTTGTGGATCTACCTGGGCTGAAGAAACCCAACTCAAAGGTTTCTTCTTTGGAAACCAAGGTAGCTCCATCGTGAAGTTGCTCAAACTGAGTGAGGGTGTCAGATTCAGAGGAAATTTTGGATGAGAAGAGAAGAAGGTTGGCTATGAAAAGCATCAAAGATAGTGGAATGGCCATTTTTGTGTATGTTAAAGCACAATTGTTAAAATATATAAATATGCATTTTATTGTAGAAATTTTGATAAATATGAAAAGGGTATAAGCCCTATTTTTTATTTAATTGAGTTACAAAGAGAAGAGAGTTGACTCTAATTTAGAGATTCTAATTTATAACACACAGCTAGCTAGAATATATTCACATGCACACAATACACATGGTTCTCCTATTATTAATTGTTGAATATCTCCTTTTGTGGTCAACCAAAATAAAGTATATTAGATAAGGATACCAAACCCATATGCAAAATACATAAAAAATTGTCCACTAACCTGCAGTCAAATCCAAATTTTACATATGGCTTGAATTTGAATGTATCTACCTTTCATGGTTTTTACTGTTATTTGAAATAAGGGGAATTTCATGAACATAATTTTTTTTCCATGTAACCAAAAGTAGGGGAAATTAATGTCAAGTTGATGGAGTTATGTTATTATTCGACTACTCTGCGTCTGCATTCCTAAGGCAAGACAATTTTCATATTTTGGAAGCTGCATAAAGTCACACACATGTGGTGTTGCACGTCGGTATAAACTTTAGAAACTATGTAATTAAAATCAGAAAGCATACGTGTGGTGCAGATAACCCATCATTATCAGAACAAATTTGTTCCTGTTGCGAACTCGACAAGTGTATCGATCGTTCCAAGTAATAAAGTGATAAATAGAGTATCGTCTCCATGAGGATTGAGGCACTAATTTATTTGTAATTATTATCTTTAAATTGGAAGAAATAAAATTAAATTGGTTTATGGTTTGTATTGTGAATTGTAGAAATTAAAATAACAAAAATAAATTGCTATTGAAATTGAAGATAAGTTGGTTATGTTTTAGAATTTATGAGGAAGAATTGTAGTCAGGACACTCCATCTTATGGTCACTACCTCCTTTACTTGGATTTATCACTAAATTAATTATTCTAATTGTTCAGATAATGTATTTTTCCATAAACTAGTTAAGCCCTAATCCCTTAGTGACATTAACCCTTTAATTTAATCAAAATCCTAATTCCTTAGTGATCTTTCCTAAATTAAGCATTAAGAAATACATCAATTATTCTGTAATCATACATCCCTATCCCTAGGTAATGTAACAATTGTTACTTTACTCTTGTCAGTAATTAAAGTTTCAATATCCCTATTGTAAACCCTAACCCTCAAAACTTTATTAGAATGATCAGCCCCAATAAAGATATAATCGATGTAAATAGAGTAAAATAAAACAATTTAGTATAAATAATATAGGAATCAATCCAATTACAGAGGAGTTCACATTAAGTTTTGACCCTAACTACAAAGAGAGAGAGATTAGCCAGACATAGTTATGTCTGACTCTAATACAATGAGGTGAAGAAGAATAAGCAGATTAGAAAAGAAAAGTATGCAAATCACTCAATCTTGAATCTCCCTTTTTCTTCATTCTTTCTCCTTCTTGATCTTGATATTGCTTTTTTTTTTTCTTTGTTTCTGTCTATCTCTGAACCCTTTCTCTGAACCCTTATGTTCCTATTTATAATTAGGTCATCAAAGCCCTCTTATCTTTTATTTTTATCTTATCTATAACTAATTCGTATTTTTCTATGGTGTCCACGCGATTGGTGCCAGGTCTAGCGCGATCAACGCCAACCTCCAGTAAATGTGGTGCGACTGGTGTGGATTCCACGCGGTTAGCGCCAACTTCCAGAAGATCTGGCGCAATTGGTGTGATAATGGCGCGGATCGCATGAGCTTCCAGAAATAATCGGTTCTTTATTTTGCTCCTTTGCTCCCTTTTATTGACTCCTAACATCAAACTGCGTGAAATTAGTGATAAACAAAGTAATGATGCAATTTATACTTATTCAAGCATTTATTTGACATTTTATACTTGATTTCTTAATGAATTTACCCTGGAAACTACTATATGCTAGCAGCATATCAGTTCCACAAATGGACAAGCAAAAAAAAGTGGTGCAATTGTAGAATGTATAAGATCCAACAAATAAGAAAACTCACCCTTTGCCAGAAGCCAACAAGACTACGAGAGAAGAATGTCGCGGAGCATGGATGACGGGCGACATACTGATGAAGTGTGGATGACGGTGCCGCTACCGTGAGAGAAGACTGCAACAGGAAGGAACAAGGAAGCGAGAATGAGAAGATTGCTATAGGGTTTCCAAAATAAATAAAAAATTACAAAACAAAATGACATCGTTTCGAGGTCTACAGAGAAGAAATAAAAAGGATAAATGACCCGATCCGAGTCGACAGGTCACCAGTTTGACCACTAACCCGACTAGGTCGCTACATGTCACACCAGGTCAGATGCATGACCGGGTCGCAATCCAGCAGCCAGGTCGGTTCGGGTTTTAAAACTCTGATTGTGACTATATATCAATTGCATTTTCCTATAATTACCCATCATATAAAGGTCCGCAATTTAAGATTATGTTGGGATCACACGTTAAGTGCATTTTCTAACAATATTAAAGACGACGACAAAATTGTAATTGCAATTAAAATTCTTGATGCAAGAACTTGTTATGCTACAAATGCCGTTTATTCTTTTCCATTCCACCCAACTAAATCATAAGTTACATGGCAAAACAGAAAATCATTCAAGAGATTGTAATTTTTTAGGGAGTTATAGCCGAGAATAAAAAAGTTGGGGATTGGAAGTATGTAATTTTTTGACCATAAAAGGGTAAAAAAAAAAAATCAATAATTTACCATTTGGGGGTAAGTCGTGCCATGTAGTATAGAAGTCGTATCACCTGTCACGACCTTTATATTTTTCATTTTTTTAGAGTGAAGTCACAACTTTATTTACGACTTCACTGTGCATAATTTTTTTTACGTTCAAAAGTTTTTAATGTATTTACGAATTTAAAGTTGTAAATATATTTATGACTTTCAAACTGGATTTTTTTTTCTTCTAAAAGTTACGTTCAAAAGTCGTAAATATATATATGACTTTAAAGTCGTATATATATTTACGACTTTAAGACCTATTAGTTTAACTATTTTATTTTTCTTTTTTATAGCTTTATATATATGTATATATATGTTATTTTTGTTTTTTAATTTTATATTAAAATATATGGATATGTATTAAATTTTTTATAATTACTTTTATTTATTATTTTCATTTCTTTCATTGTGAAATTTTTTTGATTGGTTTTGAGTTTTTTTTAACTAATTTTAAAAATAGATAAAAGTAGTTTAATTTTATTATTTAAAAATTTAAGTAATTTTATATTTTTAAAATGATTTAATATTTTGTAAATATTTTAAATTATTTTATTAAATATTTTAGTAATTTATGTTATAATTACTTTGAATTACGTTTAATATTATAATTAATTTTGTAAATTTTGTAGTAATGTTAAATTTCAAGAGATTTATTTTTTGGATGAAAAATATTATGGTAATAATTTTAACTTGTAAAATATGAAATAAGATATATTTATTTTGATTTTGTTAATTAAATATATTAATTTTGTTATTAATTTTTACAAATATAATTATTTATACTTCTGTTAACACAATCTTCGTAATTATTTGGGGTATATTTTAAAAATATTACCATTTGGAATTTAAGATTTAAAAGAAAAGATTTGAGTATACTTAATAAAAATCATGTGCAATTAGCAAATTTCAATTTTTACTGAGAAACTTATCAAAAGTGGGGGATGCATTTAGCAATCTTTAATGTACATGACTTTAAAGTTATGTCGCACGAGTTTAAAGCTGTGCGGGGTGCAAAAAGGAAAAAAAAGAAAAAAAGCCAATACGACTTTAAAGTCGTGTATATATTTACAACTTTTGAACATAAGAAAAAAATAAAATAAAAATAATAATAAAAATTCCATTTTGAAAGTCGTAAATATATTTACTACTTGAAATTCGTAAATACATTTATGACTTTTGAACGTAAAAAAAATTATGCACAGCGAAATCGTAAATAAGGTTACGACTTCACTTTAAAAAACGATAAATATAAAGGTCATGACAGGTGGTACGACTTTTGATTTAGAAGTCGTACCACGTGGCACGACATATCTCTAAATGATAAATAATTTGAAAGCTACCACAATATGATAATTACTGATTTTTTTTACCTCTTTATGGTCAAAAAGCCGAAGTATGTGGAGTAAATGTAACGGTTGTGGGTGCATGTGCAGAGTTTTTTAACATAAGTGCACATAAGCTATGGACAGTAGTGTGTAGACGTAGGACTGTTGGAGGTATCTGACGTGGAAGCCTTTCATTTGTCTTGCTTATGTTTTTATTAGAGCATTTGTAGTGTTAGATCTTGAGTAAAGATATTGAGTTTAAGATATGATTTTCATTAGATCTTCCAATAAAGGAGGTGAACAAATCTCCAGCATGAAAAATGAGTTATTGTAGAAGAATCCTAAAGCTGCACAATGTTCAAATAATAATATTTTTCCCCCTCTCCTTAAGATTTCAAAATGAAATCTACCACAAAAAAAAAAATTAAGAGAGATATTGAGAGATCTTCAATCCTACGTGATATTATGAGATTTACCAAAAATTAGTGAATCAGTCATGTTATGATCTTCTACATCCTAGATTTTCCCGTTTCTTCATCTGGCTTATCTTCTTCATGTCTACCACTAAAAATGTTTTTATAGGTCTAATGTATTTAGCATATTTATATAAGCATTGCCAGCGGCTTATCTTCTTCATGGCTACCACTAAAAATGTTTTTATAGGTCTAATGTATTTAGCATATTTATATAAGCATTGCCAGCACAGATTTACGAAGTAGCAACGTGCATGGTGCCTCACCCATGAGGGACAAAAATAAATGTCTGGCTCCTCTGCATTTATAAGGGAAATATAATTAATAAACTACTAAAAATAAATGCTTATAAATCCATGTTCCATCCCTTATTTATTTGATGGGGACTTTGATTGTACCCCCAACAACATGGTAATCGTCAGCAAGACAAATTCTTATGAATTAAGATAATATATTCAATTCAGTATCAAAATAATCTCTATAATATTTTTACATGACAAAATGTTTCGAAAAAGAAAGAAAAACAACGAAACCTTTTTAATTAATGAAGAGATCCGTAAAAAAATGATGAAGAGATAAAAGAAAAGTGTTAAATCGCTAGTATTTATATTGTGAGACTATTTTTACTTATATTTTTTTAATACAATTTAAAATTAAAATAATTATGTTAGTAAAGTATTTATTATGAATTACACGACTCACAATAGTAACAAAACCGATGTTACTTGATAATCTAAAAATTCGATATATGTTATAAATATAATAACTTACAGCAAAAAAACTAGAGAAGAGAGAAAAAAATAGTTTAGAAAAAATAAAAATTATGTGTATTCTTTTCAATAAGAGTAACTTTGTATAAAGGAGTAAAGATAACGGGAAATTTATAAGAGATAAAATAGTGATAAGGAAACACTACAAAAAAATTATATTTTTGTGATGCTTAAAAAAATAATTTCTGACAGTTAAAAACCGTCACAAAATTAATTTCTGACGGTTAAGATTAATTGTCAGAAGTAATGATGTCAGAAAAAATTGTGACGATTTTTAGATGAATGCTGATAAATTTGCCAAAATAATTGTGACGACTAAAAGCTATCACAAAATTTATTTTTCACTTTTTTTATTTTTTATTTTTCATGTTTTCTAATTCTGGCCGTTTAAAAATCGTCACAAAGTATGTTTTTACTTTTTTTGTGTGCCAAAAACAGTATTTTTTGATAAAAAAAAAAACTCATATTAGTATTTCTCGAGTTTTAATCATTTCTATTAGTTCTATAATTATTTTCCCAACTTGAATGTATTTTTCCCAACTTGAATGTATTTCACAACTTCAATAGGAATTTATAATGATTTTTTAATTAATTTAATGAAATTCAACAAAATTGAAATGAATGTGGCTTGCCAAAAAAATAATTAATAGATAATGCCCAACATTTTGGCTCACGCTTAAAAAGACTGAATCAAGCTCTGGGAAGTATAAAGTTATGTCACTAAGCAAAACCCAAAGTAAAGCTCTAACATGTTCAATTTTTTAATTAAATAAAGCATGTGTAAGAAAGGTTACATAAAATAAAATTAACGGCCATGGAAGTAAAACACCAGTTAAATGAACGAGGTAATTTCAACTAAAAGCCAACAATTTGTTTCATGTTGAGCAAACAGTTAAATCAAAATTTGTAATTAAGATTTGTTTCCAGAAGCATTGAGTAGGAATACTAACATAGATCGTTCTCATTTCAACAACAAAAGCTCCTAAATACCAGCACAATTCATTTCCAGATTAAATTGACAGACACGTTTGTAAACAATTTTGGCAGTACTAGAAAAATCACTCATTGCCCCTAAAGTTGAAACCTGATTACAAATTTAAACTGATTAATCATTTGCACCGAGGTTCACAGACATCAGACAATCTCAAAATCAAAATTGCATCATCTTCAATTTCCTTTCCCTTGTGATACATCACACAAAACAGTATCAGGAGGAGTTTCTTTCTTCATTAATATATTATGTCATATTAATACTAATAATCAAACAATTCCCGGATCCATCAAAGGAAGCAACGTCCATTTTGAGCTCAAATCCACTGTCCAACACCACCAAGAGACTTCTTCGATTTAAGAATTATCAAGGCAAATGGAAACACATGCAGTTGAAAATCCAAAAAAGTGCAACTCAAAAGTGATCACAATCTTCCCACCAGACACAAGGTGGAGGCAAACCAGTTCAAACAAAATTTGCAAGGCCCAGCATAATTCAAACAAGTCAGAGAGGCACCTGGAATATGATGAGCTGTCCTCTTATCATTATCTAGGTTGTTAGTTGTAGAGAGAATGTATAGGTCTGTAGGTTGTTAAAAAGGGGACATAGTATTTGTTTAGGTTAGGCCTGAGATGACTCATCTTCTGCAAGGAAGAGAATTGCTCCAGCAATTTTGTTAACCAATTTTGTATATTTCAATAATAGAATCCCTGATCTCTATCCCTTTAACAACAAGGAAAGTGATTCAATCTTGGATCTTATGTGCTTCCCTCTCGTTGGGGTGAAAAATTTGTCAATCCTTTGTTAGTTATGTGGGGGGTGGTGTTTTTGCAACGGAACTAAGCTATCCAATCCTTGCAAGTTGCAACAGTAACACACTACTAGAGTGCAAGTACCGTGAAGCAAGGACATCACTTGCTAAAAAACGTGCAGCAGATTGATACTTGATAGTTTATACTTCTTCCACCAACTTAAGAAACAACACCACCACCCCAAGTTGTACATGCTATTTGACTAAGCTTAGACGCCTTGGTGAACATTTTTCCCCTCTATTTTTTATGACAACTTTTTAAAATGCTTTTAGTACTATTCTACAGAGTGTTTCACCTCAATAATCCATATGATTTTTTACACTTTTTTTTGCTAAGCTTTTAAGAATGGAGAAACTAGTGGTATATAAATATTATTACCTGGAGCTGCTACCTTTCAATTGGCGAACATGAGCTTCCACCCTTTTAAAATCAATGTTTTCCTGGCCTCTGTTTGGGAGTGAGTTTAGATTTTAGAAAGAGATTCTCAAGGACACGTTCATTCTATTGAACCGAATACATAAAATAAAATATTACAAACAAGGAACTAATTGGTGTGGCCTTACAATGCCTTTGCCAGCTCATTAAGAAATCTGTCTGCATCCTTAAAGAAAATAGTCACCACTTCAACTACAAAGTCTAGGTTACTTTCATCTTGAAGTTGTTGAAGCTGGTTAAATTGATCATCAAACCCTTTTCAAAGATATCAGTCCACACACACAGTGAGAAATAGAGAGAAAGCATAAAAAAATAAATAAATGTTGTGATCGAGTAGCACAAGAAAGTAAGATACATAGCTTATGCATGAGGCCTTATTATCTGCTTCACTTAATGCATATACAAAACGGTGTGCTGACATGAGTCATGTATGATGGAATAAGCTTTGCAAGACCAAACTCTGAAATCTTGGGTGTAAGGTTTTTGTCAAGGAGAATATTGCTTGCTTTTATATCTCTGTGAACAATATGTGGTATTACTTCTTCATGAAGATAAGCAAGCCCACGTGCAATTCCAATGCAAATCCTAGATCGTGTTTTCCAATCAAAAATGATATTACTGTGACCTGAACCTGCAAGTGAAGAGAAAATAACTTATTCAAAAAGAATAATGGTAAGGAAATTAAATTAATATAACAACTCCATATTTTCTAAATGATACAATAGATGTATTGTTTTCAAATTTTCCCAGAAAAATTAACTCACAAAATTATAATAATTTACATAGAAGTGTTTGTGCAAGGCTATTGTTCTCAAGATAATTGTAGACCAAGATTCGCTGATTCCCTTCCACACAACAACCATATAGCTTAATCAAATTTTCATGCTCTATTTCTGAGATCATTTTAATCTCTGTCATAAATTCCTTTACCTCTTGACTTGATTCTGCTGAAAGTACTTTTATGGCAGCTACTTTTCCATCTTTTAGCAGTCCCTAATCATCCACCATAAAATTGTTAAGGTTTCACTGATAAGGAAAGGAAGAAAAAGATAATGATCAAGCCAATTGATACGATGATGCCAGAAAGAAATACTTGAAGGTTATTTAGTTACCTTATAAACTGAACCAAATCCACCCTGCCCAATTTTATTGGCCGGACTGAAATTGTCAGAGGCAACTTTCTTTGTAGGTATAGATTCTTACATTTTGAATGCCTGAGAGTACTGTTCACAAACATATTCAGTCAAAATCAAGCAATGTAAGCAGATTTTTCATGTATTTTATCATTATATCATAGGTATCTTAATTAAACAACCATATTCTTAAAAATTAATCAAACATTGTTAAGTTACCTTCATCAATATCTGGATCATGTGCTGTCACAAAATGCGTTTTCTTACCAAATAAGAATGGGAAACAAGTCATAACTGGAGGATGAAGTATTACAACACGGCCTATAATGTCAAATGGAATAAGTGTCTTTGAATTAAACCAGTTCCAAGGTCACCAGGATGAACCATATAAAAGTGTTAATGTCTTGAAGAATAATAAATTAACTGGAAGGCTGATATAAAAACTTCAGGTCTACTACATAAACAGCTTTTTAAGACGGTTATTTGACCCCTACAAAGACGATTCTCGACCCGTCTTTGTATCGAACGACGTTGAAAGTGGGACATACGAAGACGGTTGTCAGATCGTCTTAGATTCTATTTTTAATTTTTTTTTGTTAAGTACTTCTAAGACGGTTATATGCTGTAACCGTCTTAGTATGTACCCATTCTAAGACGGTTGCAACACATAACCGTCTTAGATTCTGTTTTATTTTTTTTAAGTACTGTAACCATCTTAGTATGTACTCATTCTAAGATGGTTACAGCGGATAATCATCTTAGGTTCTGTTTTAATTTTTTTTTTGAAGTACTTTCTAAGACGATTATGTGCTGTAACCGTCTTAGTATGTACCCATTCTAAGATGGTTGCAGCATATAACCGTCTTAGATTCTGTTTTAATTTTTTTTAAGTACTTTCTAAGACGGTTATATGATATAACCGCTTAGTAGGTATCCATATACCTACTAAGACGGTTACAACGACAACCGTCTTTGTTTGTTTGTTTCTTTTTTATGCCTTTAAAGACGGTTTATGCGTAGAAAGTTACTTCAAATTTTGGATTCTAAGACTATATATTTTTTCTTATAAACGTTTTAGATTGAATGTTTTATTTCATTCTTATTTTTTTTAATTCTTAAAATTCTTTCTTTTATGCTTTAACATTTGAAAATTGGATTACAATCTCGTTTTCCTAAATGTTATTTTGTTCAAAATTAAAAAATCATTATTACTAGTTGAAACACACAAAATGAATAAATATTTAATATATATATATATATATATATATATATATATATATATAGCACATGAAATTCGCATGTTCAGAATTTATATTAGAGGAAAAAAATTTCAATGTATTTCATGACACACATCAAGTAGCAAATCATAGCAATGTAATATGATTCCAAATTTAACATACCAATATAGAAGTATTTTATATGTTACTTCAACTTTAGCCATATGTGTCAAACCAGCAATCTCACTGTCTCAAGTCAGTCCAAGTAAAACATCTAATACCAGCCCATAATACGGAACAACAAAGGAAGCAAACTGCAGGCCACGTATAAGACCATATGAATTTGTATGGCTCATATCCTTGTATGACAAAAATATGATGTTCTTTGCAGTGACATAATCAACAATATTAAGGTCTAGAACCAATTGCAGAAGCCTGCAACATCATTTAATTAATTTAGTAGAGAAAATAACTAAGTGCATTCATAGAGTTATTACAAAATAAACCTGCTAAGCATTGTTAAATCTTGTCAAAGAATTTCTCAAACTTAGTTTGCAGCATCACAACTCACTGGTGTCCCATATGCATCTGTAATTTTCTCAAGAGGCTCTATCTCATAAACTGGAATCAAGTAGCTATATAAATCCATAAACTCTATCCCAACCTGTCAAAATAAAACAAAACAAAATTATACTTGTCCTGTGCTAGGAATGGACATCCTAAAGCTAACTAGTTTAATTATATTTTTACATGCTTCTTTGAATGCAAGTTGGGTGCGCAAGTGCAAGGATAAGCAGCTTGGTACCATGCTAATATGATAAAGGTGGAAATGGAATAAGGGAGAACTTCCTAGATTCCAAGTAATGTACAATTTTTGTATAAATAGCCACAACTTCTTCAGGAATAACATATGGACCATCTTTCAAATAATTATGTTGACGTTCCTGCAACATGCATCAATGATAAGGAAGTCATTTCAATTATCATGCCTTCTATAGAACTAATCCAGACAACAATTCTTTCAAAATAGTGAGGCAACAAAAAAAATATGAGGCTAATAGAGAACACAAAACACACCTACAACAAATGCAACCAACAATCAATATTACCATGAACAATAAGCAATCTCAGCTTCCTGGAACAGATATGGACAGCAAAAGATCAGCAATTCAATTTCTAAGACAAAGTATTTTACTAATTTGGTTCATGCATATAATGATAACATAGAACAAGCAGTTCAATAAATAAGGAAAACAAATCAAAACAAACAAACATGACAAGCCCATGGAGAGATTAACATCATCACTGCACAACAATGATTTCTAAAGGGCAACATACAATGTTGGCCAAGTAAAGAACAAGGAAATTAACTTCACCTCATTATCAGCAAGACCATAGAGAGATAAAACAGCTTGATGTTGGAGGGCATCCTCCTCTAAGTCAAGCATTGTGAGCAAAGGTTGTATACCTCCGTTATGAGCAGTAATAACTTGATTATGTGATTCCTAATATATGCAAAAGAAGGAAGGAAAAATGATGAGAGCAAAAACCAACATATATAAAATTACCAAAACGATAGCATATTTTTTAAGAAAAGCAATCCCAAATTCAGCAAAAAATACTTAGGGTAGACTGTAGTGTTAGAAAAATTCTTAAGGAGACAATGCCTACCATGGAATCCCCCAATGAACATTAACCATATGCAAGATTGTCTGGCTATATTAGGCCTGTTTGTTTAACCTTAATTCTTATAGAAACAGTTTTAAAGGCACTTTTTTAAAAAACACTTTTCTTAAGTTTAAACTTTAAGCAGACTGTCCTATGATAAGCAACATCTATAAGGATGGCAAAAAAGATGAGATTATTTGAGAATCCTAGATCAAGTTCATCAGTTACTGCAAAGATAATAAAAAGAATCAATTTGAATACTTTAATTTCATATTTCTTATAAGCATATGATGAACTGTTAGTTGCTACTCAGTAGTAATAATCACCGGAGCTAAACTCCAAGTGCAAAAATCGACATTTCCCCAAGTGCAAAGATAATTAAGCAAGTCAACTAATTGTGGAATCTCTTTGGATAATATGAACCTGCATGAACAACAAACCATGAAGTGCTCTTGAAACCTAACTTGTGCTTAGTTTTACAAAGTCACCAATAATATAATTTAGTGCATGTTTGACTTAGCTTTTTTATCAAAATAAAGGCATTTTTTAAGCTTTCTAGGAGATTACAAACCAACCACACATTTAGTTTAACTAACTAACCAACAATATGTTTTAGTGCTTGTTTGGATTGATTTATTTTCAAAATAAAAATCACTTTTTTACAACATCCCAACTGATTATTTCTCCAAAGTTAAGCTGAAATTGCAATATTATTAATCTACAAAATACAATACCTTCAAAGGAATATTTGCTTTCCAGCATCTCCAGGCCTCACTCAAATGTTGCAATATAGACCTTGCCTTATTTTGCTTTATACCCTCTGCCATCAAGGAGGAAAACACCTTAACTTTAGTATATCCCTTAGGGAAAAGAAATAGTAGCAATGACTCTGTTAAAAGAAACACAAAATGAGAAAGAATAATGTTGTTAAATAATAAATGATCACCAGGCATTGCATCAAGCACGTCATGCATAACTGCTGCCCGGAGCTCCAATTACTAGTACAAATATAGTTCAACAAGAGTAGTAACATAGCACGGTTTTTAACACATGAATTATCGTAATATTCTAACACTCTTCTTTAAGCTAAAGCTTACAAGGCTTTTACAAATAAACATTTAAAGACAACATTTAAAAATATAAATTGGGTCCATAATGAAACTTGGAAACACAACTCAGTAAAATCTCCATCATAAACAAAGTTAAAGAGATCCTAGAGAGGTGATACTCAATAATGAGCACAGTTAGCAAACATAGCTAGACAATGTACCTGGAATGACGCAAAAGTGCAGAACCATAAAAGCTATTGCAATGTTGTATGGCCATAGAGAAGGAGGGAGGAAGAGAACCAACCACAATAACCGCATATTTGATTTCAGAAGACAAAACCCATCTAAACATGTCTGCAAAGTGGAAAACTGATTCAGGCTTTTTTTCGCTGAAAACTACTATAATTGACTCAATAATTCCTAGTTATTTTACTAATCTAGGTATTAGTGAAGCACAGGACCAGCCAAAAAAACTACTAAGTACTAATATAACAAAAACTCAATAACACATGAATAACCCTAACTTTGTAAAATAATATATCTCATAATAACAAGTAATACATCTACGACCTACCAAAAAAGAGATCATACATGATGTTTTCACGTCTTAACCACTATAACAATATGACAATCCTTTATACCAATACATGTTATGCACAAGGATACAATATTGATTATGATTAAAACAACCGATACATACAAACTTTTAAAAGTTCATAAGTGGACAATTAAAACCTATTAAATGTTGGATCCATTGAAATTATCTACCATCATCGTTAACACAATTTTCACCTAAACAATGCCCTGCAAAGTAGTTTCATTTCCCGAACAAAATACAAAACATAGATATGTAGCCTTATGTTGAAGACTGATTGTAATAAACTTCACAACATTTAAATATGTAATTAAATTGTTCATTAATTGTCACAATTAAAGATCCCAAACTTGGTAATAATGTCTACAATATTTAATAAATGGGAAGGAGGAATATTTTAAACAACACCGTACGCCATACAAAACAGCGTACGATGATTTGTTTTTTGATTTTAACAAAAATGATGCCCATTTTTTCCTTAATATTGTTATGTTCTCCACGTCTAACGATGTGTCATCACTAAACCACTGCAACATTAAGTCAAAATACAAATTTGTCCACTACATTTAAAGTCATGACCCATTTAACAAATTCAACTAAACATACAAATGTGTTCAAGTTGGTATATCTTGGTCCATTCATTCTTCAAACCCCTACTTACTATGTTCCACATCTAATGCATTACGTAATACCCACATTCAAAACCTCCATTTTGCACATGGCTCTAAATTTTTAAACATTTAAATTTAAATTTCACAATTGCAAATACAATATAAATATCTAACCTTGAGTTCAATCCAATTCGGTGCAGCTACATTGCATTTACCATCAACACTGGTATTTAAAGCCTAAGTGAACTAATTTACCAAATGCAACACACGTCAGGGTTATGCATAAATTCAGTTCATAATGTAAAAATATAAATTTTCGATACAACTTACTTGTTAAGTACTGCTTTGATGTGAATGTCTGACTTCTTACGCAAAGAACAAAACCACACAACTATATGAGTCGAAGGACAAATAACAAAAAGCTACCATTGTGCACTGCACTTCATATATATTAGCAACTAAATATAAACAAGTACACTTATTCCTTAAACCACATTAGTTTCCTACTTACTTATTCAAATAAGCTCCTAGGTACACCTCTCTTTGTGATTCTTTGACCCATGTTTGAATGTATTGTTGACATTCAAAACGTCTATCTTTTGCATTATGTATCACTTGAGGCTCCATGAACCCATACACTGAACTATAACCGAAGCTTGTACTCCATTGATCTAGAAACCTATAGTTAACATTTTAAGTGAAATTGAAATTGTTAAACATAAACATTGTAACAACTAAAAATAAATAGGACATGAACTAAGACATTCTATGGCCTTTTACTTACATAATCCACAGTTGTAGTATAGAAATGTTCAAATACTTTTCACCAGATATAATTTCATTAATATCTGAATATGTGATGAAGAATGATGTTTCTACATTAGCAATCCCAAACTTTAACCCATCCCATGACAACCGTATATGCCTATGGTAAACTTCATAGGCGTTTTTAATCAATTCATCCAAAGGATCAACTGCTTCCAGTTTATTTGACCTATTAACAACTTCAACATTGTTTGGGATCTAAGAGATATATCTACAATGACATAAGAGGGGTTCAAACCAATTCACGTACTCTAGATTTATAACAGTGATAGTTTGAAGACAGCATCAGATCCACATTATTTTCCAAACAAATTTATAAAGTTAGTTTCATTCTCCTCACTTTACTTATACACTTGGCTATGGACAAGAGCTACAGCAACACTATAGTTTTACATGTCTTAAAGGTACAAAGAAACATGAGAATTATCACTAGCCAGAGGTTTAAGTTTCTTACTCCTTAAAATTACTCAAATAGACACATCATGCAAAAAAATTCTACAGCAACACCATTTTGTTATATGCAGCCATAATATTCGTCAAATATTTTATGGAACTCTAAAATAAATTTTCACCATTTCAGCCTCTTTCTCTCAAAATAGACATGCAACATAACAATTGACAACACAAACTCACCAAAGGATTCATTTCATGCATCAAATACCTAAAAAAATATTTTAAACATGGACATCTTAAACTCAGCAATTAATCTAGATGATCATTTGTAAAAATTGTTGGCAGTGGATACTAGTTGAAACTCATCATAGCGGAAACCATGCATACCTGACTTCAATTTCTCCTCAATTGCCCAATCTTGAAATTATCTGGGCTGGTTCAGTCAAAGGAGGATGCTCAGGGCTAGTGAAAACAAGTCAGACGTCCCAAGTAGCTCTACTGTTTCTTCACGTGCTTTCAAAATAGTAATTCCAATAGCTCTTAAAATTTTTGTAGCATTAGTTGTTCCTGGAAAGAAAACAAAAAATGATTTAGTGTTCAAGGGTATGCTACAGGCACAAAGCAGCAATATTTAAATTCCTTAAGTGCACAAGGATATACAAAAGGCAGAAATACAGATACAAATGGCAGAATGTAGACAACAAGAATTAAAAACACTACTACACACATGACATTTAAGGTCGGTTATTTTAGCCATTTAAAGTCGGTTTTATAACCGACTTTGTAACTACACGTCGTAGAATAGTAGACAATACGACGTCGGTTATGAAAAAACCGTCTTTAAAAGGTTTTTTTTATTACCATTAAATTTAATTAATTTATATAAATCGAGGACGGTTATTTTAAATAACCGACTTTGTATATAACTCTTCAAAGTCGATTATTTAAAATAACCGACTTTAAAAGGCCTTTTCGTGAATATTCAAGGTCGGTTATTTTAAATAACCGACTTTAAATGGTTATTTACAAAGTCAGTTATTTAAAATAACTGACTTTAAAAGGCCTTTTCGTGAATATTCAAGGTCCGTTATTCTAAATAACCGACTTTAAATGGTTATTTACAAAGTCAGTTATTTAAAATAACTGACTTTAAAAGGCCTTTTCGTGAATATTCAAGGTCGGTTATTTTAAATAACCGACTTTAAATGGTTATTTACAAAGTCGGTTATTTAAAATAACTGACTTTAAAATGCCTTTTCGTGATTTTTCAAGGTCGGTTATTTTAAAGAACTGACTTTGAATCCTCCATATAAGGACGGTTTTTTAGATAAAAACCGACTTTGAAACCCAATTAGTTTTTAAAAAAAAGTTATGAAAAATTAATTAGGTCGGTTATCTAAAAAACCGACTTTGAATGCACTATACAAGGACGGTTTTTACATAAAAACCGACTTTGAATTTAAATTATTTTTAAAAAAACATTTGCAAAATATAATTTAAGTCGGTTATCTCAAAAAAAACCGACTTTGAATTACCTACAAAGACGTGATTTTGTAAAAATTACAGATTTTCGTATTTTTCTTTCATATTCATTTCCCAGGTGTAGTTTTCCTAAAGTCGCTATAATATGAAGATTCACACATCAGATACGAGTTTCTTGATGCAAACATTTTCATTCAATGCCAGAACTTTGGTTCACACGATACACTATTTAGTAATTACAACCATAACTTTCACATTTTACTAATTAGAAACATTATAGTTTATGTATTTGTCTGACTTGATGCTGCTGCATGTCATCACGAATTTTATTCAAATCAGCTTTAACTTTGCATGGATGTAAACTTATGTCATAAAACATAAATTTATGTCAGTGAGGTATTTTTACAAGCTTTACTAAACATTAAATGTCACGTAATAATCCGTGAAACATATGTGTGCATATATATGCATAATCTACACTATGGTTATATATATACGTGGGCAAGCCTCAACAGGTTCTAGTACCCCTTCCATTGGTTTTCGTGTATTGTCAATTTATTCATAAAGGACTCTATAATCTAACCTCAACACGTTTGTGAACTGCATAGCTTGTCACAGAGGCTGGTGCTTTCACATTCAATATGTTGATGATGGCTTTGCTTGCAACTGCAAGGTCCACATGAATTGTGTTTACATCATCTGTTGCTTCCAACAAAAACTTCATATTATAAATTTGTTGTGGTAGAATGTCCAGCGCTTTGCTGACAGCTTCACCCAAATCCCTAACCATTAACAACAACAATGACATTAATTGCAGTGGAAGTAATAACAAAGTCATGATCCATCAAACATATTAGAAAGTGGTTCAGTTTGTCGTATGCCTTTTCCAGCTGTATCGTACATTCAGACACACAAAATCCCACACATCAGTGCATTAAACATTGACAAAAATTATATATCAATTCACATCAATAAGAACCAAAAAAATAATGGAATCATCAACCTCTTATACCACATATGTGAGTTTTACTTTGGAGGACAAGCATTAGAAGTAAACTTAAATATTATACTTATTGCTCGGCAAATACTTTCAATTTCCAAACATGATTGCAAACAATCAACCTCACCCATATGAAACTTGGAAAAGTAGTTGCGAAGTCAGCAATGACATCACAGACTGTTCCACAATATAATATTCTATCACACAGAAGGTTGTAGGTCTTAGAGTTAATCTTAAAACATGCTTACTAATGCAGAAGAGGAGAAAAAGAAAATCCTGCTGATAGAATACCTAACCTATGCAGTCAATGTCATTATGACCTCTTTTGCTGATTTACACTTTCCAGCTTCATCTGCAGCTGCTGCAGTGACTTCCTTCAATTGCTTTGATGTTCTCTCAAGTTCAGCCTCTAAACTTTTTGAGTTGCATATCTCAGATGGTGAAACCTGGCACACAAAATTGGCATACACTTGCTCGAAGCATCACACACAAACTAATATTAACACCGACTCAATACCTGTTAGGACTCAGTCCCACATTGAGTAAAACAGGAAATCCAACCTGATACTTAAATTATAAGATATTCCGTTATGGGAGTTTAGACTTTTTAACAAGTATTTAGAGGAGAAAATAGACTAAGCATTAATTAAGAGTTTTACTGCTTTTGCAGAAGAACATGAAAAATTCTAAATTTTCCTAATAATTCTCTTACTTTTATATAAAAATACAGAATTAAATATATTTTTTATTTAATTTAATATTTTCTTTATAAAAGGATTTGTAGGAGAATACACTATTGGTATTTGTAGAAATTAAAGGAGAAGGCTTCTACATATAAATGCATAACTTGATTTCAATTTGTAAAAAAAGTTTGGTTCATTTTACTCTTCTAATTTTTTTTTTCTGTAACTACTTCTAAACAACTTTATTCAGACACAACCATAGTAATTTGAGTAAGGGCTTATTTTGTGTGTGTGTGTGTGTGTGTTACTTAATTTTTCAGCTATTGTTTTCCTGATTTTTAGGCAATTGTAGCCAGCTGCTATTATTTAGTTACTTTTCATACGAAAGCTGCTTTGTATAGTTAAAACTTGTGATAAGTGATGAATTTCAGATTCAGAAGAAAACTGAAGTTTGGAAAATTTATGTGCAAGAACGATCAAAGATTCTTGACGAAGGAGCCGAATTAGAGAGAGCAACAACCTGGGAGCTCTGATAAAATGTGAAAATGAGAAACTTCAGAGAAAATTGAGAGAAAAATGAGCAATGTGGTCTCAATATGAAGTTGATCACTTGTCACAATGTAGCTATTTATAAATTTTTTAACCATATAATGCAGCTATTCATAACTTAGTATGTATGTAGTACATACCAATTTCAAGAAAAGTGATTATGCAAATTAATTGGAGACTAATTGTATGGAATGAAAATGAACTAAAAAAAATGATAGGAAAGAATGATTGGTAGCACCTTTAAAATGGGAATGTGCATTCCATCAAATGAAGAATGATCATTCCCTCCATTAAAGGAGACCATGTCTAAAATACTATTCTGTTGGGAGTCATTCTAATTGTATTTTTTACCTTTTACCATGTCTAAGTGGAAGGCTGATGTTACCTAAGAAGACAATTCCAGGCTTGGTGCTTGGGATGCAAATGCAGCAGATCAGACAAAATGTAATGAATGGTTGGGCTGGGGAAAGAAGAAAGATGCTACCCAAGAAGACAATTTGCAAGATTCTTGGGGCTCTGGTAAGAGGAAAGACAAAGTTACCCAAGAAGACAAAGTGCAAGACTCTTGGGGCTCTGGTAAGAGGAAAGACAAAGTAACCCAAGAAGCAGAATTCTGGCTCTGATGCTTGGGGTGGCAATAGAACAGATCTGGCAAAAACCAAATGTAGTGAATGGTCCAGCTGGGGAAAGAACAAGTCTGAAATACAAGGTGGTGGATCTGAAAATGTGTGAAATGACTCATGGGGCTCGGGTAAATTGAATAATTCCCAAAAACAAAATTTTGGGCGTGGTGCTTGGGGTGAAAATTCTGGGTCTGCATGGGTGAGAAATAAAGCTGAAACAATAGATGATGGGTCAGAAAAGCCCCAAGAGGATGCTTGGAACTCTGGCAATTGGAAAGCTTAATCAAAAGTCGGCAATACCTCTTGGGGAAAACCTAAATCTTCAGAAGGTTTTCAGTGGGGAAAAGGTAGAGACCCGTTTAAGAAAAATCGATTTGAAGGTTCGCAAGGTCGGGGTTAATTTGATTGTTGCTCCTGATAAAAGCTTATGTTATTAATCAAATCTACTGTTCCCTTTGGCTGTATTTTCTTTCATAGCCTTGGGTGCTTTCTGTAATGAATGGTGGTTTATTTGGTTTCTCTATTTTGGACATCTGTTAGTTTTTGTACACGCAATACATCATGTATTTATCCATTCTTGGTTTATTTGGTTGCATTGAAACTTCAAATAATTGTCTGTGTTTATGTTATGCTGGATTTAATGTTGGGAGTACTTGCACAGGTTAACAAACACAGTAGCTTCCAGGAAAGTAGATGCTTTTATGTGGTTTGTACAGATGATCAAGGCAAAGACTTTTCCTACCAGAAGTGTTTGCCCAACTATATAAGCAAGAAGTATCCTGACCTTGCTGAATCATTCCTTGGCAAATATTTTCGGAAACTCTTGAGTCAAGTGGCAAGTCATTGACTTTGAAATCAACTATAAATCTTGCCCCCGTAGATCCCACAATGACAGTGTTTTACAATGACTCAAATGATTTGAAGAAGTTAATGTCATTAATATTATTTAAACTCAATTTGAAGATAATGGTTTTGGGGATTTCCTACAAACCGGTTCCGACATGTTTTGGCAAACTAGGAATGATAGATGTTCATTCCCCAACTTAAGAGAGAGGATATTATAATTAGCATGATTAACTGAATTTGCCACCATCATTACTTCTATTCTGTACAGATTTATTTCCGTTGTAGTTAGGACAGATTTGTTTCCCTATAATCCTAGGTTAGCTCTAGAATCAGCATAGGTATATGTTTAGCTGTTCTATTAATCAATTCAGAATTAACTTTCAAAACTCCACCTGGTCTATTAATCAATACAGATTTAACGTGTTTTTTTTAAAAAGAATTAACTTTATTTTTTTCCTGTTCCATACGTGTTTTCACTCTGCAATACCATACATAGGAATATAATCAAATTATCAATCACTTATGGACCATACAAAAATTTGACAAGAAGATGATCATTATATTGCTTTCCCATTCTCATTCTGAATGGGAATCATTCTACCAATCAAGCAGGCAGAGTTTATAAAGAGAACATGCATGACATCCTTAACAGCTTTAATACTCTGCAATTGTCGAGCTCTGGCGCTTGGGGCATGAATTTGACGCCTGGGGCGTCAAATGCCAGAGACTAACTGCCTTGGTTTTTAAATCACACGCCTGGGGCGTCAAATTCACGCCTGGGGCGTCAAATTCCAGAGACTAACTGCCTTGGTCTTTAAATCTCACGCCTGGGGCGTGAAATTCACGCCTGGGGCGCCAGATTCCATATACTAACCTCCTATTTTGTGCTTCTAGCGCCAAGGGCGTGGAATTAACGCCTGGGGCGCCATTCACTCTGCTTCAAACAGAAACAATGTGTGTTGCTTCTTCCGTACCATAGACATATAGAAGCAGAAACAGAAACTCATTTGAAACCTATGTAACTTTATTCCAAGTTCCATTGGTTTGAAATTGCATTTCACCATGTATTCATATCAACAGCCTGTTACCTGATAATGTACTATGCTTGAGCTCATAAAACCCAAACCTATTATTGACAGACTTACCTGTAACATTGCTTGCATTTCATTAATCTCTGCTTCCTTTGCATGCATTTTATCTTCCAGCTTCATGTAGAACTGAGTTGACAGAATCAAAATAACAAATCAACAATTATACATTTTATATACTTTTTTTAAATATGAACAACAATGGTTCTAAAAGAATAGCATTTTACTTGCCTGTTTCCGCCTTTCCGCTCGCTCGCTACATTTGAAGTTGAAAGTCGCAGCCCTAGGCTTAACATTGGTCTTTGTAGTATTGAAAGCTTGGTTCATCCTATATAAACCTTCTTATGTTAGTCTCAGATCAGAATGAAAGAATGAAAGATTAATCGTTACATATGTCAACAAACCTTTGTGCTTGTTGAATTCCTCTTGAAGCAGTTTTTGAAGCAGAAAGTTGGGATGTTGCACCCTTTCTTACTTTCGATGCATTTTCACTATGAAAAATTAAAAGCACATTTGAGTCTGTGAATCTGTAGCGTATAAGATAACAATTCCATATGAGAACCAACAAATACCTTATGCTTTCACGAACAAATTTCTCTGCACTTTTAGAAACCTACACATGGATTCACCCGAGTGTAGGTTTTGTGGGGTAGGGTAAGGGTAAGGCCCTAAGCCTAAATTCTAAGAATTTAAAAAAATGAATAGACGGACTGCAAAATTTCTGAGCTCACCCGAGTTGGGAATACTTTGTTGGCAGCATTGACGCAACTTTATCCGTGAACTGCACAAAGAAGCAGGTCAACAACAAACAAAATAAGGAACATGATCAAAACTTTATACAAAGGAGTATGGCAATCCAATATGCAACACCTGAAGCACATGTCGGTATATGGATGCTGCTAAATATATGCCTTCCTCAGGCAAAATTGCTGCAGAACCATAACCCTCTTGAAGCACATTGGGACCCTTCCTACTCCAACCTTGGCGAACAAGATCAACTCCTGAATATTAATGCAACATGCCATAAATGTTGAAATGAGAAGAAATTAGCATCTAAATAAACAAGTAAATGATAAAGAAAAGCATGAGTATGTATCATGTGCTATAAACTATGATGTTTTAGAGACAATGATTCCTCATTAGATCATAAACTGCAAGTGGAGAATAAAATTAATATCAAGAAATAAAACAAACAAGAAACTTCCATAGGTGGTTTACAAATTAAAGCTATTACAGACATGAGACATGTACCAGGTCAGAAAAGCATACTATAGAAATAGAGTATCTTCATAAACTTAAGGAAAAACAATATGGAATTGTAGACACATAAATAGCCAGAAGGCAAATGCTTCGTAATATTGCTTATCAAAAAAAGTGTTCCCTAATATCAGCACTAGCTCATTTGTGTTCTATCCAAAATTACTAGCAGTCTTAAACATTAACGATGACATTTGTAAAAAATTTATTCTCAGACTCAAAAGCAGACTTATCTGGATCTTTCAGAAAAAAATTATAGTGGAAGCAATGTGTTATCCACATCCATGAATCTAAAGTATGACTCATCTGGACTATGCAAGTATCATTCCAAAGCTCAATTACCAGAAATCTTGTGTAAATGAATCTAACTAAATCCTATCAAGGAGAGCCTTCTTTTGTAAAGCCATTGGTACATCTCTGTGTGCATGATTTGTGTAAATTATGCACAAGTTTCATCAAAATCATATACCAATATTTCCTATATATTGCGAAGGGTTTGTATCTTAGACCAATACACCAACCATGTCTAGCCAAACTAAATTGTTAAAAACATTTTGTTAACTTCTATTATCAAATATCTTGCAACCAAATTGCCCTCACATAGACT
>PYAF01005638.1:638268-651470 GCA_007407185.1 Glycine tomentella
TGTTATCTCAATTTTCGAAAGCTCCAAAAGAAGGTCACTATGAGGCTGCTTTAAGAGTATTGAAGTATATCAAGTTGAGTCCAGGTCAGGGAATTTTACTTCCAAGCTCAAGTGATTTAAAGATTTATGCATATTGTGATTCAGATTGGGCAACTTGTCCTCTGACTCGGAGGTCCGTGACTGGTTTCATTATTAAGTTGGGTAATTCTCCAATTTCATGGAAGACAAAAAAACAAGTAACAGTCTCACGTTCATCAGCAGAAGCGGAGTATAGGTCCATGGCTACTGCAGCTGCAGAGCTAATTTGGCTTAAATCACTTCTTAGGTCTCTTGGAGTTTCTCAACATGAACCTATAGATTTGTTCTACGATAATCAAGCAGTCATACACATTGCTGCTAATCCTGTGTTTCATGAACGTACAAAACATATTGAGCTAGATTGTCATTTGTACGTGATCATGTTATGGCTTCAACAATTCGCATGACTTATATCAGATCACAATCCCAGCTTGCTGATCTGTTCACCAAGGCTTTGGGCAAAGCAGTTTTTCATACTTTTCTTCCCAAGTTGGGCATTTCCTGTCCTCATGCTCCAACTTGAGGGGGAGTGTTAGAGGAAATTTAGGAAGGTTGCTGTTACGAGACAGTAGCTTAGTTTTTTTTTTGCTTGTATTTAACAGAAGAAGGTTGTACAGAAACAAGCAGATTGGAATAATACAAATTACATTTCTATTATAATTGAATATTTATTTTGGAAGCAAAAACAACTATTTTTAAAAGTCCAGTTCAACATATGAAATAACGAAATACGGCACCAAACCCCCCTGAGGCATGAGGTATTCAGCTTCCACGGGAGTCTAATGGATATTTTTAAAAGACAAGTTACCTATGTGACTATGTCCATATGGATACAACAAGGAGCATTCATCCAATTGGTAATTGGCAGGGTATCGGTTATAGAATATGGCAACCAAGTTCTGTGAATAACTATAAGTAGAAAGCATGAACAGGGATATCAAATAACGCCATATATAGCATTTGTACTTACTAAGACTCAAAGGATATGAACTTTACATTTTAAATTAATGGCTATTGAACAACTATGATGCATAGTTACTACTAACTCTGTCCGTTACCAGTATCCATGCAACACAATTACCCAAGCCTCTTTACATAAACATCTTCAGAAACTTCTTCATAAGTACTAGTAAGAAGTTAAAAATTAAAATAAACTGAACTTCTCTTGCAAACTAAAAATCAACTTTTTGCATTTAACATTTATAGGATAAACTATGAATGAATAAAAGATAAAGTTGAAAGAAATATAGTTGCACAATTATTGTCAACAATACCTTATAGCCAAATAGTAAGGTATTGATTTAACCAATATCAAAGCAAGTTCAAGGCAAATGTCACACTTGAGATTTGATGTGCTACTCTAGAAATGAAAGGATATACTTTCTTCGTTTATAAAATTTCCATTCTAAGAAGCTAATTGAAGACTAGGAAGTACGGACATTCTGGTACAAGCATCTTAGAATGTGTATACAGGTCAAGAGATTAAATGAAGCAAAAAACAACACAAGACAAACACTTAAGCCCACATAAACAAACTGGAATATGTATCCAGCACCTTAATAAAGACAGAATATGGCCCACACTAGACAGTAACACCTTTCCATTCAATTTGTTGGATAGCATATGAAACTTGAAAGTGGAAAAACAGAAGCTTGGGTGGCATCTAAACACGAAATCAAAAACAGAAGCTTGGGAAACCTCACATTTCAAACACTCTGAATGTGAATGAAACCATAATGTTCAACCCCTAGACATGAAATCAAAAAACACAAGTGGAACAAAAACCCCAACTTAACTCTCGAAATCTGAAACCCCTAAACCAAAATACCATAATACTATCAAACCTGGTTGAGCGCAAGACTACGTGACTAGACCAAACACGTCAAGAAGGAGCAGCGGAGGCCACCACCAACTGAGGGAGCACACGGTTTAGGGGAATATATTTTTTTCCTCACATCATCTTATGATGTTATGTTTTCATCAAGATGCTGATGTAACATGATTTAGGGGAATCACTTTGGCCAAGCCTCACACACACACACACATATATATATATATATCTTGTTAAGAGGGAGGAATCATGTAGGGACTAGTACACGTGATGTTCACAAGGGATCACACGGGCAAACTAGTGGAATAAGTAGTAAGCATATTGACTCAAATTTTGATCCTACAAAGTGGCGAGTCATGACATGGAGAATACAAGAGGACACCTAACAGGCTAACATAAGCATATCCTCACCATGAAATCAAGGCTCTATGGAATAGCTAGGAAAATGATACTTGCAAGGCATTTATCCACCACAAACTTAATACATACTTGCAAAAAAGACCGTACTAAAGCTGGACTTGTTCAGAATATTTTAGAAGAGTAATAATATATGAGTCATTTTTTACTCTAAATATTTTATTAACACTTACAATTTTTTTTATTTCTTATTTTTATCATCACATCATATAAGTTATTATATTTTTATTTCTTTTTCTTCTCTCTCTTTCTCTCATTAGGTGCAACAAAATGTGAGGTATAAATAAATCATTTTTGAATTTGAAATCATAGACTCTGTGTCTCGGGTCATGTTTAATGAATATAAAATATGTAATTGAAAAATAAAATTTTATTAAAAGTTGTCATCTTTTAACAAAAATTAATTATTGACAAAGTCATCAAATACTCTGTAAAATAATAAATAATGCGGTGATCTAAACAAAATTACTAAATTCTAGGTAATTATAAATATATATATATATATATATATGTGTGTGTGTGTGTGTGTGTGTGTGTGTGTGTGTGTGTAATATTAGGGTTAAATTGAAACACACTCAATGATATGGATAGAAGAAATAGCTTTATTTGATTCAAAATCATTGAGAAGTTTAGCGATGATAAATTATTTGTAAGTATAATTATTTTCCCTAACTCTCCCCTACTTTGGATGCTATATGTCTATAGCTACGTACAAGTTTGTATTATATCAATCGATTAATCGAGACCATAGGCTTAAAGGTGCCAAGGTGGTACAACACTCAGTTCACACACTCTTCTCCTTCTCTTTTAAGCACTTTTCTATATAAGTTTTCCCATCCATCTCTTTCTTTGTGCTTAGTCTATCTCACTGCTTCTTGTCATCTTCTCAGTGCATGACAGATTTAGACCTACCTCATTGTCATAATCCATCCCAATCATGGATACGTCATAATTGGTCAAAGGATATTTAGAAATCTAAGATTTGAGTTTTCAAGTTAATATATACTAGTTAGTACGTGAAAATGTAACGTTTTTATGATTTTTTTTTCAATTTTTATAATTTTCTTGTTGCAATTCTTGCATATATAGCATGATATTAGATTTTGGTAAGAATTTAAAAAAAATAATTTATATTTTTTAATAGGACATATTTACTACTTTTTTAGGTTGCATATAATTACTACTTTACCAACCAACAAAGGAAGCCAAAAGTTACATAAAAGTGATGTGTGGGGTCTTCTGTCTATTTTCAATATCTATGGTGCAAGAAGGTTTGTTTCCTTTATTGATGACTGCATTCAAGTAACATGGAATTCTCTCATGAAAGAGAAGTTTGGTGTTTTCCAATTGTTTATATTTTTTCCCACATGATTTAAACACAATTTTGCAGCCAAGTTAAATGATCATGTTTCAATAATGGGACTATGTTACGTTAGTTATATTAGTAATTGGTTAGTTAGGTTAGTTAGTCAAAGAAATACAAGGTTTTTAATTTTTGGTTACATACAATGAGTTATCTTAGAAACAAGAGGAATGGGCTTGCAACTGATTAGACCCAATAAGGGTGGGTTTTCATTAGCAGACCAATTTCTGCCTATTAACAGGAAAAAGGATTTGAGAAGAAGAGTTAGCCATTGGGGCATTCTATATCCTCAACAGTCATGTTGGTTTTGTGGAAGGTTCACTCAGGTTATGGTTTCCTTGGGGTACATGCACAGTCAAGGTGTTCATACCCTTGTTATATAACATTCTCAAGAAAGCAAACTTACAGTACTTTTGGTCTATTTACATTATATAATTATTGTAGGTGATAATGAGTTAATTACCTTAAAAAACAAATTCTAAGGGAGAAGTTAGCTACTTAGTTTTTCAAGAATGATCTTTGGAAGCTGAAGTTCATTCTTGGGATAGAAGTTGCCTACTCTTAAGTAAGGTATCTTTAATTCTCAAAGGAAATATGTGCTTGAACTCCTTAAATCGACTCATTGTTAGTTGGGTTGTAACATGTGCTTGACCATGTGTACAGAGCCCTTAACAAGCTAAAATACTCCTAAAGAAACACACATCAGATAAATCTCCTTGGATTCCACCATATCTTGGAGGAAACTCCAATACATGCATGAAGTCTAATGTTATAACCATGAGGAAAGATTTTCAAGCCAATCAACTATTTGGTTCTATTTCCCATAACCATGGTCACATGCACACACTAACATTAACAAACCAGATACACAATATGTAACTTGCCTAATACATATTCAACTAAAGGTAACTTAAAGTATTTAGAAAGGACAAGTGTATTTGAAACCAAAAATTAGAATATTTTAATACGATTAGTCAACAGTGATAATGCTTACCTGATGTCTTACAAGAACTACCGCTACCCTGTCATCATTCTCTTCAGGATCTATGGAGCATGTACTGTAAACTAATGCTCCCCCACGTTTTACCAATCTACATGTGCAGGAAATAAAATCCATGAGGAGTTAGCAATGTGTCATAGATTATTTTGAACTACCACAGAACTTATTTTAAAATTAGGATACTCAAGTTATCATCTAAGCACACAAGGCTTGATTCATTACATGATTAGCAACCAGCATGTGAAGCTTTTTATCACTTCACTCAATGAATTCACTGAACTATAAATAAATGCACACAGAGGAACATCAGAGAATTTCGGCTGACAACATTAAACAAATTTAATTTACTATTTTGTTGTGTTTCCACTATTATCTTATACTAACAAAATTAACCATCCCTTAAATTATATCCATTATTCAAGTGTACTTTCACAGTATTTCACCAAACCACTTGTTTAGTCACTATCAATCAATAATATTAAATGTAAAAAATATAGTAAGAAGGTTAATTAAAGGCATGATATAATATATGCTTGTCAATCAGCAAAACATCATAGAACATTGATCAGTTGACCACCCCTGCTCCCTTCCATTCAAACTTTTATTTTTCCTCTATTTTGTGTCTTTGCTCTCAAGTTAAGGTATATATATGTAGCATGAAGAGACAAGGCATCAGGAAGAAATTTTCATGTATGAAGTTCCAAAGGGCAAATGCAATGTTGTAAAAAAATTATTAGTGCACTACTACAATAGGAACTTTTAAAGTCGGCTCATCTAAGTCGGTTGTCAAAAAGCCGACGTTAATGCAAGCTCAATGGCAATTTCGTAATTAAATGAATAATGTTTGATTATCAACGTCGGTTTTTGCGTGACCGTCGTTGTAACTACTTTTTACGAAGTCGGTTTTCACAATGCCCGACTTAGAATATTTACAAATTTTTTTTAAAAAAAAATTACATTTTTGTGTCGACTTCAACATCAGTTTTTCCATTAACCGTCGTAGCCTGTTGCCTTTTCAAAGTCGGTTTTCTTAATAACCGACTTTGATGATTTTATAATTAAATAAAAACCAAATTGAATGTTGGCGCCCTTGTCGCTCAAACACCACTGAAGATTGAAACGAGTGCTCTCCCTCCTTGTCACTCTCAAGGTCTCCCTCATCGGCGCTCTCACGGTCTCCCTGGTTGACGCTCTTGAATCCAGTGACCCTCAATCTCGTGCCCTAGTAGCCTCTCTCCATCTGCAATTGTCTTCACCATTTCCATTGCCTGCCTGACTCGCTCACCCACGGTCTCCGTCATGCATTCATCAAATGCACAATGCTTTACGAGTCATACATTAAGGTTTCCCCTTTAGCTCTATCTCTCCTTTGTTAGTTTTTTTCGCCGTTAGGTCATTTATATACTTGGTGCACCCCACACACTACGGTGATGCACGAACGACACATATAAACCCCCAAATCCCTAACAAACCCATACTTTCACTTCACACTCCCCTTACTCGCTCGACCTAGAACTGTGCAGTAAAAAGGAAGAAAGAAGAAAAAATGGTGGCTGACAGGAGCAAGAAGATGAAGGTCTCCGAGAATGGCGAAAATCTCGACGAAATCGACGGAGAAATTGTCCTCTGTATCGAGAAGTTGCAGGAGATCTAAGACGAGCTCGAAAAGGTGCACCAATTTTGTTGTTCAATTTCCCTCCCACTCTTCTTCTTCCTTTTGTTCGGCTTTCAATTTTGAGAATGATATTATCAAGGCTATTCCTGATTTTTGGTTACCTGCTGTGAGTTTGACATATTGTGAAATTGATTAATTGAATTGTGAAACTGTTATTTGTTATGATATTGGGAATGCGTGGTTTACTATTGTTGTTGCCTTGTGCAGTTTTTGAGCCATCCTGCTGTTGGTGATCTTTTGAACGAGGAAGATCTGAAGGTCTGGCATTTTTTTCATATACTAAATTTGGATGATGTTATTTTCAGCTTGTTTCATTTTGTCTACCATAATTTGCACCTATGAAGTGATTTGGTGTTGTGTGGATGATGTTATTTAAATGGCATTTGAAACTGTTGTAAGGTGTTCTGGTCTAGTTTTTATATGCAAGAATTTCATGCATGTGAAAACAAGCATTTTGAGAAAAAGCTTAGGTTGTGGCTGATTTTGGAATATTCTTGCTTGAACACTTTGCTCTACTTGAATGGAGTACTTGAGAGTTGTTTATCCATGTAATGTGTTTGGACCCTATTTTTAAGGTTCCAAGGAAGTACTTAAAATATTGTTATTGTTTTGGTTACAAATACCTGATGAGCAATTCTAATTTGTTATTGACCCCCTTGTTTGGTAGATATTTAAGTATTTGAGTTCTCTTGAGTTTGAAGATTTTAAAGATGTCAAATCAGGCTACTCAATCACCTTTGAAAGTTGCTCTTCCTCTTTACTTGAATCATATGATTTATCCTTTAACCCATATAGGTAATTGTTTATGATGGTTCTTGTGTTTTCTGGATCTCCTTTTAGATTTTGTGTGCATTTTGTTTCTGTGTATGGAATTGGCTTATGTGCAGCAACTAGAGTCAAGTAGATTAAAGCTTCCCCATATTGAACAAGAACTTCAAAGAGCATACTCTCAGGTTCTCCTATCATTTATTATATTATAATTTATATTTTGATATTTTACTTTTAGTGATTAATATTATTTGAGTTGTTAATTTATAGCACTGTAAGCTCTGTTGAGTTTCTCTATTTTTTTTTAATTTTGTTGAGTTTTTAAATGCAGTGCCATTTTCTAATTCCTCAAACTCAGAAAGATAAAATAGGATAATGCCATAACTATTACGAAGTATAAATCTTTTTTAATACCAAATGAAATTCAAAGTTCAATTTTGATAGCCCGTTTCAAAATTTAATGAAGCCTCTGAAATTCAAAATTCAATTTTTATATCTCATTTTGAAACCAACAAACCTTGGCATCTTGATAGTTGATACACATGCAAAGTTGTGCCACTGCCACCTACACTGTTTGTAGTAGTGACTATGGAGTGGAAACCTTCAACAATGGAAGGCCAAATATGGATTTAGAGGAGGTTAGTTGGATAAAATCGAAGATTAACAGAGGATATTTTGCATTCACTAAACTTGCTATCACCAAAATAAGGAACACAGAACTTAATTGAAACATTTTCTTATTGCTTCTTTGTAGTGGATGGTAAGCAGATGGACAAAGTATCTTGGCCAGGAAGAAGCCATTAAATTTATGATATGAAACAATAGTGAACCCAGTTTCAGCTTAACGCTAATTAATATTTCTTCCATTTTTTTGTGCTCCATTAAGAGTAGCATGTATCTATCTATAGCTAGAAGAGGGAGGATCATGCATGATTCTTTAATTATATATCAGGCAACTTGACTCAGTCAAGGAAAGTTTGTGGGTTAGTAAATGAATATATGTTCTTTTTTTAGTCATTTTATCTTTTTTGTAACATTATTTTCTCTGTCTAACCCAAGCTGTGAAAACATATTTAATCAGACTAGCCTGACCAGGTAACATGAATAAAGTAGCATTCAGAACCATACAACCTGAAATTATGCCTCGATCAATTGTGAATTTACTTTTCCATATGCAGGTTAGCACATTGATTGAGCAGGTGGTTGAAGATGAAAGTCAAATGGAGGGCTTAATGCACAAGATTCAGTACATTGCTCTTTAAATGATGTTAGGTCATTCTTTGACATCAATTTTGTTGCTAGGGAACATCTACTTTTAGACTGTCTTGATTTAAAGAAGTATCATTGGAGGACCATATTGATGTTGTATTAACATTTCAAGAATCAAATTGATGTTTAAAAAAACTTTATAAGATGAAATGAGGGGTTTAATATCATTTTATTAAGTTAAATTGTGCAGTTGTTGTATTGGTTTTGTGCTTAAATTGTGGCTGATAACATGATTTAAATTGCATGGTGTCTAATTTGAGATTATGGAATGTGGATCATGCACCACAAATGGTCATTCTCCTAGACACCTTCTGGAAAATAATGTGGTCACTAACTGTGAACATGAATATGTGAATCATGGTTTTGGTGTTATCTTGAACTTAAAATGCTGGCATTATTTTTCCTTTTCTTGGCAGGTGAGATTCGTTTAAGCATATATTTTTCACAAAATAATGCATCTATGGAGTCAAATGGCAGTGGTGATCTATTATTACATCCAAGAATGACGGAATCGCCTTCAAGATCTTCCACAGGCCCTTCAAACTCATCTTCTCCTGTCAAGGAAGAAATTCCATCTGCTAAGGATGAAAAATCTAGTACTCAAAAAAGAATAACAGGAAGAATTGCTCAAATCTTTAGTAAGAGCTCTGATATGTCTTCAACTGCATCCCATAGAAGCATTGACTTGGACCAATCTGAAATTAGTAAAGTAGAAGTTAGTGAGATGAAGGCTGAGGATCAGTCCTCTAATGAAACTTTTGAAGAAGCTATGAGAAAGCTTCAGTCTGCAGACCAAGGCAGTGAAATTCCTAGCAATTTACCAGCAGGAGTGTTTATTGATCAACAATATGTCATGCACCAGAAGACTTGAACAAGTTACTTTTTTCGTCAGATTCAAATTTTCTCAAATCATTGGCAGAAGTACAGGGCAATACAGAACTCGAAATAGGACCTTGGAAGTTTGAGAATGATGGGGAGATCTTCAAAAGATTAGTTACTTACCTCAAGGCTCCTAGTAGATTAATTAAGGCTGTCAAAGCCTATGAGGAACACACATATTTAAAAGCTGATGGGAAGAACTTTGCTGTTCCGGTCAGTGCCAACACTCCGGATGTTATGTATGGGAGCACCTTTAGGGTAGACATACTCTATGTGATCACACCTGGACCAGAGTTTCCAACAGGAGAACAGTGTTTGCGTCTGGTTGTATCGTGGCGAATGAATTTTTTACAATGCACCATGATGAAAGGAATGTGATAGAGATTTTGGAAGGAATATCTCTATTATTGAATTAAGAACAGAATACACCAGAGATTAGGACCGAGTTTCCTAACCTGAATTCCCCACAATACAACCTACCTTTCCTCCACAATCTAATAGCTATTTATAAGTAGTAACTACCCTAAGTAACTGCCACTATTGTAACTGACAGCTGTCAGTTACAATTTACAATTGCTTCCTATACCTCCCATGTGTTCTAACTTTATACACCTGCTGTATATCTGGTCTAACAATACTCCCCCCCAAAAGAGCCACCTTGTCCTCAAGGTGAAAAGCAGGAAACTGCTGCTTCAAAATGTCCATCTCCTCCCATGTAGCTTCAAACCCAGGAAGGTCCTTCCATTGGACCAAAACTTCAATGTTTCCTGCTGGAGAATTTCGAACTGCTTTAATCTCAGCCGGTTCCACCTTGAGTTCCATCTCATCACTCAACATTAGGGGTAAAGGTTGAGGTGTGACTGCAGGAGAAAGAGCGTTTTTCAACAAGGACACATGAAACACTGGATGAATTTTAGTTTCAGGAGGCAGCTTTAACTTATAAGCTACTCTCCCCACTGTTTCAACAATCTGATAAGGGCCATAAAATCTAGGACTAAGCTTCTCATTTATCTTCTTAGCCAATGATTTCAATCTATAAGGCTGTAATTTGAGATAGACCCAATCATCCACCTTAAAAGTGACATCTCTCCTATGTTTATTTGCATAAACTACCATCTGATCCTGGGCTTTCAACAAATTCTGCCTCAACTGGTCCAGCAACACATCTCTGTCCTGAGTCAACCTTTGTACCTCCTCCACTGTTGTTGGGATAGTAGCGCCTTTCAGCAATTGCGATGGGTCTCTTCCATACAAGGCTTTAAATGGAGTAAGCTTAGCTAAGCAATTATAGTTGGTATTAAACCAAAACTCTGCCCAACTTAAACAGGCTGGCCATTGCTTAGGTTTCTCTCCTGTAATGCACCTCAAGTATGTTTCAACACCTCTATTAACAACCTCAGTTTGGCCATCGGTCTGAGGGTGATACGCTGAGCTGAATTTTAATTTTGTTCCTGCACATTTGAACAATTCCTTCCAAAAGTGACTTAGAAAAATTTTGTCTCTATCAAAAATTATGGAATTAGGAAATCCATGCAGCTTGACCACCTCTCTAACAAATATTTCAGCCACATCCTTTGCAGTGAAAGGATGACAAAGGGGAAGAAAATGGGCATATTTTGTTAATCTGTCCACTACCATCAGAATAGCATTTTTACCTTGAGCTTTAGGTAATCCTTCTATGAAATCCATAGAAATATCAGCCCAGACTTGTGTAGGAACAGGAAGGGGTTGCAGTAAGCCAGCTGGGGAAAGTGCCTGGTACTTATTCTGCTGGCAGATTGCACAAGTAGCAACAAATTTCAAAATATCCTGTCTCATGCCCTCCCAATAAACCAAAGCAGAAATCCTTTTGAAGGTTCTGAAAAAGCCCGAATGGCCCCCTACTACAGAACTGTGGTATTCTTGTAGCAGCTTAGGCACCTTGGAGGACAATTTAGAAATCACCAGCTTCCCTTTATACCAAAGCTTCCTATTTTGTAATGAATAATCGGGGTGTGCAGATCCATCCACCAACAACTCTTGCATGATTTTCTTCAGTTTAGGATCATCTAAAATTTCAGCCTCCCATTCCTCATCAGAAAAATTAATCATGGAAATTGCAGCAAAAGTCATTCTTCTTGATAAAGCATCCGCAGCTTTGTTCTCACACCTTGGTTTGTATATAATGTCAAAATCAAAACCTATCAATTTGGATGTCCATTTGAACTGATCCTCTCCTAATAATCTTTGATCAGTTAAAAATCTTAGGCTTTTTTGATCTGTCAAAATAGTAAATCTCCTGCCCATCAAATAGTGTCTCCATTTTTGGACTGCAAACACTATAGCCATCAACTCCCTCTCATATACAGATTTCCTTTGAGCTACTTCAGACAATGTTTGACTTAAAAAGGCTAATGGTCTGCCTTGTTGCATTAAAACTGCACCCAACCCTTTACTGGATGCATCAGTTTCCACAGTAAAAGGTTGTGAAAAATCTGGTGCAGAGAGAATAGGTATCTCTGTCATGGCTTTTTTTAACTGTTGTACAGCCCCCTCAGCTTCTTCATTCCACCTAAAATTGTCTTTCTTCAACAGCTCATATAATGGTCTGGCTATTTTCCCATAGTTCTGAACAAATCTCCTGTAATAGCCTGTCAAACCGAAGAATCCCCTTAAGGACTTCACATTTTTAGGAATAGGCCAATTCCTCATCACTTCCAATTTTTGAGGGTCTGCTGCCACTCCTTCACCTGATATAATGTGCCCCAAATATTCCACTTTTCGTTGGCCAAAACTGCATTTTTTCTTATTAACAAACAGCTGGTTCTTCATCAATAAAGATAAGACAGCTCTTACATGAACTACATGGTCTTCTTCATTCCTGCTGTAGATGAGAATATCATCAAAGAATACCAATACAAACTTTCTCAAATAAGGCTTCAATACTTCATTCATCAAAGCCTGAAATGTTGAAGGAGCATTAGTAAGCCCAAAAGGCATTACTAAAAACTCATAATGGCCTTCATGAGTTCTAAAAGCAGTCTTTATAATGTCCTCCTCTTTCATTCTAATCTGGTGGTATCCAGATTTTAAATCCAGCTTAGTAAAGAATATTGTTCCTCCCAATTCATCCAGCAGCTCATCTATAATAGGTATGGGAAATTTATTAGGAATGGTTATTTTGTTGAGAGCCCTATAGTCAACACAGAATCTCCATCCTCCATCTTTTTTTCTCACTAAAATAATAGGGCTTGCATAAGGACTTATGCTTTGCCTAATAATTCCCGAACTCAACATATCTTGGATCAATTTCTCAATTGCATTTTTTTGATAATGAGGATACTTGTAAGGCCTTATATTGGGAATTTCAGCTCCTGGTTTCAACTCAATTTTATGATCATGCCTTCTTGAAGGAGGGAGATCACTAGGATCTTGAAATACCTCCTTATTTTGCTGCAACACTTCTTCCAGCCATGTAGGAACTGAACTAGTCTCTGGAATCACTTGTAAATTCTTACATACTACTACAAATCCTTCTCCCTCCCCTGTCAGCTCTTTAATAATGGACTTCAAGGATACCTCAGATCTTTCCAAAGCAGCTTCCCCCCGTAAAACAATGCATCCTTCTGCCTTTGGAATTTTCAAGGTAAGGTCTCTGAAGTTAGCCTTTATTTCTCCCAACGAAGCCAACCATTCCATCCCCAATACTACATCTACTCCTTTCATCTCAAACACAAATAAATCCTGTTGAATTTGTAGCCCCTGTAAGTTCATTTGAACCCCTTTACATACCCCTTCACACCTTATTTTTCTTCCATCTCCTACCTCCACTGTATACTTCTTAGTGGTTGTGATAGGTAGCTGTAAAATTTCAACTACTGCAGCTGAAATAAAATTGTGGGAAGCTCCAAGCTCCACAATCCACTAATGTCATCACCTTATG
>PYAF01005638.1:656255-724698 GCA_007407185.1 Glycine tomentella
ACATCGGTTTTCTTTAAAAACATGAAAACCGATGTTAATGTGGACTAGTTAACATCGGTTTCGAGGTGTTTTTAACAAAACCGATGTTAACAAAGTCCATTTATTTACAAATTTGCCACCGCGTTTTCGTTAACATCGGTTTTACCGATAACCGATGTTAAGCTACCGATGTTAAATCATGTTTTTCTAGTAGTGATTACCCTACATATGCATAACATTCCCCTTATTATTAATTTGACAGATATGCAAATGTTCATACAGTCACACCCATCATTGAGAATGCGTGATACACAAGAATAAAAAAGGAAGCGAATATTATAGATATAGAGGTGCATGACTATGTGACCAACATTTTTAAGGAAAGGAAAATTGTCATGGTCTAGAACATGGATCATACCTCAATAATCGAATTGAAGATGGCGGCACACCAGGTCGAAGCGAGGCGGAGCTAAGGCGCTTCAGGGGAGGAGTTTAAGGCACGAGAGAGAATGAAAGCAAAATAGAGAGGGACAGCACCTTCAGGGGAGGAGTTTAGGGCACGAGAGAGAACAAAAGCAAAATGGAGTTTAGGTACAACAATGGTTGTCAATTTTGTGGGGACCTAATTGGAGACGAGAGCAAAACGGCGACGTTTCAATTTTTTTCAACATTTTTAAGACGGTTATGTTAATTATCGGCTTTTTGGACTGCAACGTGTTTTATTTTTTTATTTTTTTAGTGTTTCAGTTATTGTTCTAGTCAATAAGTGGTTCCTATATTTTAGGATCAAGTTAGGTTGTTACGTTGTTATCCAATGTTGCTGAAATCTTGGTAACAAATAGTTTTTCTGTTTTATTTGAATATTATAAATGTAATTGTTGCTGACGAATAAATGTAACCCTCATCTTCAATTATTTCTTTCATGTATCTACTCTTGCTCCTCTATTTTTATTGTTTTGTTCTTCCATAAAACTAACAAATTGGTATCAAGAGCTTATTTCTTACGGGACCTGTGAAAATGGAAGCTGAAGCAAGTTTTCACAAGTTGCTCCTCCTATCTTTGATGGAGAAAATTATGATCTTTGGGTAGTAAGAATGGAGTGTTACCTGGAGGCTTTAGATCTTTGGGAAGCTATGGAAGAGGATTATGAAGTTCCTCCATTGCTGCACAATCCTACCATGGCCCAGATAAAAAGTCACAAGGAAAGAAAAACCAAGAAGGCAAAGGCAAAAACATGTCTCTTTGTTGGTGTTTCAGCAACAGTCTTCACAAGGATCATGACTCTAAAATCAGCAAAGAAAATTTGGGATTATCTAAAGGAAAAATATACAGGAGATGAAAGGATACGAAGCATGCAAGTGCTTAATTTAATGAGGGAATTCGAGTTACAGAAAATGAAAGAGTTTGAGACAATCAAAGAATACTCAGACAGATGCTTGGCATTGCTAATAAGGTAAGGTTATTGGGCACTGCATTTGTTGATTCCCGAATCGTTAAAAAAATTTTGGTTACAGTGCCTAAGAGATATGAAGCATCAATAACCACCTTGGAGAACACAAAGGATCTGTCCAAAATCACTTTGGCGGGAGTATTACATGCCTTGCAGGCCCAGGAGCAACGGAGACTTATGAGAAAAGATCATGTGATTGAGGGTGCTTTACCAACCAAGCATCATGAAGTTGGAAGAACTGCAAACAATCAAAGCAATGGCAAAGGTAAAAAGAAAAATTATCCACCTTGTCACCACTGCGGCAAAATTGGTCACCCGCTATTCAGATGTTGGAGAAGACCAGATGCAAAGTGCAGCAACTGCAATCAGCTTGGACATGAAGCTGTCATCTGCAAAAGCAAAATCCAATAGCATGAAGTCAATGCCTAGGTCGTTGAGCAAGACGAAGAAGATCAGATGTTTGTGGCAACATGTTTTTCAACTAGGAGTAGTTCAGAATGCTGGTTGATTGATAATGGTTTTACAAACCACATGACATATGACAAAACTCTCTTCAAGGATTTGAAGCTTACTAAAGTCTCAAAAGTCAGAATTGGGAATGGCGGCTATATTTCTACAAAAGGAAAATGAACCATCCTAATTTCAACGAGTTTAGGTACAAAGGTAATCTCAAATGTTTTTTATGTACCTGAGATTGACAAAAATTTGTTTAGTGTAGGTCAGTTGATAGAGAAAGGATTTAAAGTATCCTTTGAAAATCAGCGATGCCTTATCTTTTATACTACTGGTCGGGAGATTCTAAGGGTTAAAATGAGAGGTAAAAGCTTTTCATTTGATCTAATCGAGGAGGAACAAGCAGCCTATAAAGTGTATCATCCTTAAACCGGAAAGATGACTGTCACTACAGATGTGCATTTCAATGAAGATCAGCAATGGGATTGGAAGAATCCACAAAAGGCAATTGGATCCTTCAACAGCAGTGAAGATAATTATCCCGAAAAGCAAACAACAGAGTTGTGTCAGAGTGAACTAGAAGATGACCCTTCAATTCAAGGCACAAGGTTGCTGTCAAACATCTATCAAAGATGTAATGTTGCAATATGTGAACCTGCTAGCTGTGAGGAAGTGCTAAAAGACCCAAAAAGGAAGGATGCAATGGAGGAGGAGATGTCAATGATTCAGAAAAATAAAACATGGGAGTTGGTTGACAAGCCTAATGATAGAAAAGTCATTGGAGTTAAATGGATTTTTAGGACAAAGATTAATGCAGATTGCTCAATCAACAAATACAAGGCTAGGCTTATAGTTAAAGGGTTTGCACAAATTTTTGGTGTTGATTATTCTGACACTTTTGCTCTCGTGTCCAGATTAGATACAATCAGATTGGTGTTGTTGGTTTCTGCTCAAAAAGGCTAGAAAGTATTCTAATTTTCTAAATGGAGTTTTACAAGAAGAAATATATGTGAAGTAGCCAGAGGGATTTGTAAAGGAAAATGGTGCTGAAAAATTTGATGAAGGATATTATAGGAGCTTAATTGGTTGTGTAATGTATCTCACTGCAACAAGGCCAGACATTCTATTTGCTGCAGCAATTGCAATTTCAAAGAACCCAGTGTGTCATGGGAAGACTAAACATTTTAACATTTTAACATCAAGCTCTATTTCTTAAGAGAGATGCATCAAAATGGAGAAGTGACTTTAGTCTATTGCAAGTCAGAAGATCAACTAGTAGATTTGTTTACAAAGCCACTTCCTGTTAGAAAGTTTGCATTTTTAAGGCAAAAGATTGGAGTTTGCAAATCCTAAAGCAAGGAGGAGTGTTAATGATCTGCTTTTTGGACTCAATGTGTTTTTCTTTTGTTTTTTTAGTGTTTCAGTTATTTTCTACTCAATAAGTGGTTCCTATATTTTAGAATCAAGTTAGGTTGTTAGGTTGTTATCCAATGTTGCTGAAATCTTGGTAACAAATAGTTTTTCTGTTTCATTTGAATATTATAAATGTAATTGTTGCTGATAAATAAATGTAACCCTCATCTTCAATTATTTTCTTCATATATCTACTCTTGCTCGTCTATTTTATTATTTTGTTCTTCCATAAAACTAACAGGTTACACCCAACACGTCTTTGAAAACACCAAAATGAAGACGGTTACACGAAAATTGTTGTCGTTTTCAACCATCTAAGACAGTTTTGATGTGAACCGTCTTTGGAATGTTCTTTTTAATTACAAAAATGCCACCGTCCACCCTTCTAAGACGGTTTATCGATAACCAACTTAAATTGACCATCGTAAAATGTAATGTTTGTAGTAGTGTATGCAAGAGCGAAATAACTACATTCATAGTATTTTAATTTCTACACCATACGAGACACGGAAAAAGTAATGACTGATATCATAGCTCCAACATTTTTGTCGATATTCCAATAATATCAACAGTGGTTTCTGTTAAACTAAACTCCAATGAATCATGTGCCACATTGTAATATGCTTAGTAAAAAGAATGCAGTAGTGAAAATTAGTAGTGATATGTCATTCCCAATAAATAAACTACGCAACTTAAAAGTGCAAATAAACACTTAATCTAATAATGTTCCAAAAAAAGAACTGAACCTAATATAATAGCTAGCTATTTTGGTGACTAAATATATAATAGAAGCTCCTTGAGGCACATGAAAAGTGCTCCTTTAGGTCACATGGAAAAGAGTCATCTTAGCACAATCTGAAGGCCAAATAATCGCTACTAAATTTGTTGGTTGTGGCCGTGGCCCACTTTCCGGCCATTATTGGGACAATGGGTAGTAGTAGGTGATTGGGTCTTGCAAGTAACAACTTAAGTCCAACGAATTTGTCTCTAAACATTGGAAGAAAAAGAAAATGGACTTGGGGTTTTCCATGCTAACATTCCTGGTGACAGGTTTCACTAAAGTTCAAGTGAACATAATTTGGATAATCTGCTTTCTTTATAATTTAAAACACACTTATTGTCATTGTTATTTGTTATTATTAATATGGTCAGCAAAATGACAAAAGTGTGAGATTAATTGCTTCCGAAAACACAAAGTCATATATCGTGTGTTGACTCTCTACATAATGGATGGATCATGGAACACCAATCCTATAAAGTAGTATGTAGTGTCTGGTTCTGTATAAAGCTATTATGTATTATAATGCTTCCAAAGATTGGCCACGCACCTAATATTTGACAATTCAGAGGCTACTATCAGTCTTATGAACCAATTCTCGTATAGGCCAACCCCGGAAAATCCAATTCAGGAAATCATTTCCAAGGTCTTTAAGTTATACATGCATTAACTACTAATTTTCAGATGCTGTAAAAACTCTGGAAATGGACTTAAATCAAATGAAATAGTAGGTGAAGCCAAGAGCAACCGATCTCGAAGCTCACAACGGTGAAGTTTGCGGAGCTTATAACTGAGGGAGAGAATCTTCCATTTCTATTTCCATTTTCTGGAAGTTTCATAGGAATCAAATTGAAGGAAATTGAATACCTCGGTGGAAACTCAGCGCAGAGACGCTGGCAGAGGAAGATGGCGTTGACGTGCATGAAATGCCGAAGACTCTTCTGCACACAATCCACGAGTATCGCTTCCATGACTGCTACTTTCGAATTCGATTTTAGAGAAGAAGAAGAAAAATAAAGGAAAAATTGAAAAAGAGAGGGTTTTGGGTCTACAGTAATTTACAATTTAAAATATATATATATATATATATATATATATATATAATAAAGGTGACACGCGTAGTTGGTAATAGTTATTATTTTTTATAAAAAATTTATTAATCTTTTTGATGATTTATTGAGACCGCCACAAAAAAATCATCACAAAAACATCATTTTTTGTAGTGAAATATGATGATAAATAGTAACAAAGGAATGATTTACCATTGGGATGTTTGCATATATAAGAAGCTTTATTGTTGGACTTGATTTGAAAGAGAGATAAAGTCATTTGGAAGGTCATTGCAGTGATTGCTAAGTAAAGAAATAACAAAAAAGCATTTGAAATATGATGTCAATTAAGAAACGTGCTTAATTTGACAACCAAAAGGTTGCCATGGCCTAAGCGTGACTACTCGAACCTCAGGCATGGCATATACAGTGAATTTCTAAGAAAAACCAACCAGAGGGGTGCGGCAGTCAGTCTGGGGCACAACCCACAGTCATGGCGCGTAACCAGTTAATCTTTAAAACTCTATCACTATGCTTTTAGTTAGTTGGCTTGGATTCTAATTGTAACCTACCTTTAAATAGACTTTCTAGGGTTCGAACCAGGGCTCTTAAACCTTGCATATTGACAATTAGAGAGTTGCGCTTAGAGTTCATCCTTCTCCTTCTCTCTTTTTCCAGTTTAATATTATTTTTTTGTTTCTTCTTGTCTTAGTTTCTCTTATAAACTGTGTTTTATCCATGCTAGGAAGAGAGTTTTGCCCATGCTATTTTCAATATATTTTGTTGAAAAAACTCAAGTTTTTGTGCTAAGTGTGTTATGGGCAAGATTCCGGGAGAAGTGTGGAAAAGATAAAAAGAAGACTCCGAAGACATTTTAGCAACTCTAGGTGTCGATAACTTGAGAGAGGTAAATATTGAAAAGATTTTCATCGATGAATCATGAATAATCATATAACTAAATTTGATGTCACATTTAATTAAAAACTTTAAAGTTCAAATTTATAAATTTTTTCTTCACTTACATGTTGGTCAACTTTTTCAATTTTATCTAATTTGAGACTTTATCTCATATTTTGTTTTAACACTTGAAAATCATGACCTTGTTGTATCAAGCAGTGTGCATGTTGATCCCCTCATTCACCGTCCTCCTACTCGACGTGTACGGGGGAATGCAAGGGCTTATCTTATGATGTGTTCTGTGCTAAGACTCGTGTATGTGAAATCCATGTTCTGAAAGTTGTTCCCATCTTTGAATTTCCTTAATTTTTTACTGCTTATTATTTAGATTTTAATTTACATATTGTCTTCCAATTCTTCTCATAATCGATCCATCACTAAACCAAACGCGTGGGACGTCCTTGAGGAGAGAATGATATTTGTTACTTGACGATGTAATGCATGTGGTATTGCAACACAATTAAGGAATAAACACAATTGAACAAAATTATAACTTAGTTAATTTTAACTAATGAAAATATAAGTTTTTAAAATAAGTTTGTTTAACCATACACTAATTATTTAACATAAAGCAACTTCCTTACAAACAAAATGAAAACATAATAAATCAAGAATTTTGACAAATAAAAGCCAAATGAAAATAGTGAAAGTAAACGAAAGCTCAATTGAGCCAAAATTATTAGTTTAGAAATTAAGACACGCAACAACAATAAGATTAGGGCTTTGTCAAGTTTTAAATTGGCTATAACTACACTAACTTTGGCTAAACAATAATTCATAAATTTGGTAGGACATAACACAACCCCTTATCATTGGTGCTTATGGTAAGAAACAAATCTTTATCTGGGTTCCATCTCTGACATAGTTACTTCATTGGTTGGATAATTATACATATTTTGCCCAAAATCTTCCTCAACTATAACCCTTTCTAATAAGAAAATAGGCTTTTTTGGATGTGGTAAAGCACTTTCACTAGTTAACATTGTAACTACAGATGTCATATTCGGTCTATCATTAGGTTGATGTTGCACACATAAAAGACCAATATGAATGCATCGCAAGGCCTCTGATTGAATGTATGAGTCCCTTAAACAAGTATCGATAAATTCCACTGGGTTGCACTCTTTCCAACACCACCATGCCTATAACAATACATAAAAATTATTAACACTTAATTCATTATATAGAAATCGAAGTTACTTGTGATACTTACATGTGCAATAAGATTATAGTTCTGATTTGAGAAGGAAAATCCTTTGTTTTTCTTTCCGCTTAAAACCTCTAGCAATATAACACCAAAACTATAGACATCAGATTTGATAGAGAATACTCCACCAATTGCATATTCAGGTGCCATATAACCACTGAAATTAAAAAATCATTACAAGTAAATCATTTTTAGGATTGATTTGTATGCAATATAACTTTATCAAAAGAAAATCAAATATACTTACTATGTACCAACAATTCTACTTGTATTCCCTTCAACTATATCTCCTCTGCACACTCGAGCTATTCCAAAATCAGAAATTTTTGGATTCATATCATCATCTAACAAAATATTACTTGATTTTAAATCTCTATGTATGATCCTCAATCTAGAGTCTTGGTGAAGATAAAGAAGCCCTCGAGCAATTCCACTTACGATGTTTAACCGCTTAGACCAATCTAGAAGTTTGCTTTGAGAAGTATCTGGCAAATTATATATTTATGACACCTTCATTAATCAATAAATAAAGAAATGAAACAGAATTTCAAATAATTTTGCAAAATCACTTACCAAAAAGAAAGAAGTTTAGGCTTTTGTTAGGCATGTATTCATAGATGAGTAATTTTTCTTGCTCTTCAATGCAATAGCCAAGGACTTTGACTAGATTTCGATGTTGAAGTTTTGAACAAAATATAACCTCGTTCTTAAATTCATCTAGTCCTTGTGTTGATGTATCTGAAAGCCTTTTGACTGCAATATTATGTCCGTCTGGTAGCGTGCCCTTAAAAATTCACATTTACAAAGATGGTGAATCACAAACAGAAAAGGTTAGGCTATGTCCTTTGTTTGTTCTTAGCTTTTAATTGCAAAGAAACTAATCGCATACGTACTCTGTATACAGGACCAAAACCACCTTGACCAAGCATGTTGTCACTTGAGAAGTCACTAGTAGCAAATGCTATTGTAGCAAAATCAAACAAAGGTAGCTGTAAATCTTCTTCTTCGCTCTCCTTTATTTTTGCCTTTGTCTTGATCATCTCTATTTCATTTGAAATATATAAGATTAGTAAAACTGTTTAGCACCCCATGTGACAAGCTTGACCTTATGTTTTACCTTAAGGCTTTGTTTGGGAGTTAGGAGGGGAAAGGAAGGAAAGAGATTCAAGGAGAAGGGAGGGGAAGGAAAGAGAGGAAAATGAGGGAAGTTTCTTCCTCTTGTTTGGGAGTTAAAAATATATTAAGAGAGGAAAATTGAGAGTTAATAAGATATTTTTATAATTTTGCTCTTACTTCATAAATTAATACACTCTATATTTTACAAATAAAACTTAATTTTAAATTAAAAAATTATATAATGGTTTGGATAGTAATTTTATTACTTTTCCTTCTAGAAATTCCTAAATCGGGTAAACAACAATTTTAATGGTTTAGAGGAATTAAGAGGAGTGTTAAAAATTCTCAAATTCTTTTCCTCAAAAATTAAAACTCCCAAACAAGGAGATGTTACTACCCAAACCTTTTCCTTCCTTCTCTTCTCCTCTAAAATCCCTCTCCCAAACAAAACCTAAAAGAAATTACATGCTCTTTAAATTTTGTTTTACTAAACTATCAAATACATATGAAAATTGCCTACTTATATTTCATAATTAAGAAAAAAACTGAATGGACAGTTATTGTTTATAAAAGAGTACCAATTTATAAAAAGAAGCAATACTTTGCCTTATAATATGGTAGAAAAAATATTATTTGAAATAAATATTTTCTATTTTCAATTTTAAGAAATTGTTTTAGAAGTTATTGATTTAAAATAAAAAATTTTCTATTTTCATTTTTAATGATAAAATAATTCCTTGTTTTATTTTTTAAAACCTTTGTACATGAAACCATGAAAAATTCATTAATCTATGTTGATTAGTATTAATTTCTCACTGTGAAAAATTCACAGGGGAAAGAGAAGTAAACATCATTTTTATATATACAAACTGCTTGTAGTTGCACTTTGGTACGTATCAGTGTGAATATATTGTACCAAACAACTCTACTTGAAAACAATAGAAAAATTATGTTTTCAAACATATGTAACTTAAAGTGAAATTTGACATATAAGCATGCCACCAAATAATAGCTTGATATAAGGACACATGGTAAACAGAACGAGTATGAAAGTGATAGAAATTAATTTTTTATATATACAATAAAGTTTAATAAAAATATTTTAACATTCACGTACGACAGATATATATATATACATATATATATATATATGTCACGTGATAAAAATAAATACAATATATTATAAAATTAATAAAAATAGTATGGTTTAAATAATATGATTTTAAAAGTAATAATCGTGAAAAGGGAATCAGATCGATCAGGTTAAAAAAGAATACCTTTGCCTCGGAATTTGGTCTTACTTCTCCAGTAAAAGAACGTGAATACTACAAGTATCGCAATAATTGACGAAACAATGCTTGCGACCACAACCACCGCTATCTTTGATCCATCTTTAACATCTTTATCTGCTTGACAGCGAAATGAATTAAATAGGCAATATGGTTGAAATTAAAGCCAAAGAATTAAAAGCATGTGAAACAAAATAAATATAATAATATTAGGTGTGTTAGTTACAAACTCTTTAATACACTCCCACGCTCTTTATATTAATTTAAATTTATTAAAACTACAAAATATTAAATAAAAGTAAAATTCATTAAAATATTATGGATTTAAATAAATTTAAACCATTTTATGTTTAGGTTTCGTTTGGGGTTTGAGAATCTCTTTCCAAAGCATGAGAGTATGTAATTCACCTTTTCTTTAAGTCTAACATGAGTTATATATTATTCTTAGGGGGTGATGTATGATTAGATCATATCCCTTGATCTTGGGTGGATCATGATTGAATAATTATATTTTAATATGCACATTTAGATACAGGAAACAAAGTTAAATTCTAAGGTTTTTAATTCTTTTATTATAATACTAAATTAAAAAAAAAAAAAAGGTATAATCTTTCATTCACAACACTGTTATATTCTATTACAAAGTCCAAAGAACAGGCAATTTCTTTTTTAATCATGGGTCGGGTCGTTGATATCTGATATGATGGGCCATGATGGGAGGTATCCAAAGATGATAAGATGGTACAAATTTAATAGAAGAATGGAATGAAAAGGGTTGTTTTTAGACCCAAAACGATCCAACCTGGCCGAATTGTATTACCTATCAAATCGAACTTGTAGTTAATTCGGTCTAAACTGTAGATCCAAGTTTGACTCAACTGAGTTTATGTTTAAACTGGTGATCTTCATCTGGTTTAATCAATGGACCAATTTGATTGAAGTAATAGAATCAAAATTAATTATTTTAAAAAAATTACGAAAAAAATATGATATGCTAAAAAATGAACCAAGAATATAAAATTTATTAAGCAGATCAATTTATTACCAAATTATCATGAAATTATTAAACTTACATATAATTAATACATCTATTTATATTTTATGTTATTTATCCCATATTTTGGGATCCCAAATAGTTGAATCATTGATTGGACAAATGATCAATCAATCTAGTATCTCAACCGAATCAACCATTCATAAAAAATTTAAACTACAATTAAAATAATGTGTTACCAGTATAATGTCCTCGAGTTCCTCTAAAAGAAGATAAAAATAAATAAAATTTCGTACCTATTTGGGAGATATCTACTCTAACATATAGATCTTGCCCTCCATCTGGAAACTGTCTCAAATCCAGTAAATCACCGAACCAAAGGATGCAACCGCTAAATCCACTTCCGCTTTCAGTGATGTCTGAATTAGCATAAGCCGTACAAGAACAATTCTGCCAGCACTTTGCCTTGCATTCCTCAATTGTCATACTTCTATTCATCCATGATGTTTTTGTGTCTGCCACCTTCATGTTACTAATCTTAACAAAGTCGTCAATATTTTTCTTCCTACACATCCAACTTTTACTACTTTGCACACACCCTTGAGTGCTATTCTTTGCACCCCAGTTTTGTGGCGATTTTGGCTCAAAACCAAGCAAACACTCGCACACTGAGGAGTTATCCTTCACCGTGCAAAACCCGAAAGGGCCACAGTGGTTGTAGCCGCAAAAATCATCTCTCGGAATGAGTAAATCAAGCTTCCAGTTTTGAGTTACTTCATCCCAAATGAAGCGTTGTAGAGCGAAAACGGTTTGGTTAGCAACTGTTCTTATAACCAGCGAGCGATTTCGCGGGAAAAGTTGGTAATAACTCTCCTCGGGGGTGTCCACAAAATTGATATTCACCAACGGACGGCGTCTCAATGCCGGTGTGGCGCTGAATCGAAAGCCGCTCCAAGGGCCACTTCGGTAGAAAACCGATGAGCCATTCCATATCTGCATTTCGGGGATGTTGCTTCTCGCCACGCCATAAGCGAAGTGACCAGAAGATGGGTCTTCCCAATTATTCCAAGAAGTGAGGTACCTGTTGAGACTCGTTGTTATTTCCCTCTTCTAACTTACATGTCAATTTAGTCCCTCTTCTAACTTTCTGATGGTAAAAAAACCTCGTTAATGTTAAAGTTTAAACATTATAGAATTTAAATTCACACATTTTTATAAGTTGGAAGACTAATCATTAGTTTGAAAGCATAAGAACACTAAAACTTACTTTAAACGAAAGTATAAGGAATAAAAACATTTTTTTATTATTATATAAAATTCAACAGTGAGGTACCTGTTGAGACCCGTTGCTACTTCCCATCCTATCTTCATTCCTGGTAAAAGTGTATCCGTAGGATAGTCAAAGCTCTGCCAGAAATAGTTTTGAGAATTGTTGTCTTTCTCATCTCTTAAGACCAAGTTGCCTGTGTCCAAAAGCTGCGCTACAGCGTTGAAAGATTTTGCTGTTGCATTTGCTGTCCAGTGGACGGTGTCGTTCGCAGTGAGAAGGACGAGGTTTCCATCTTTGGTTATGGTTAACTTGGTGTTGGTGTTGGTTTTGATTGGGTTGTCGCGGTTGGCAACCCAAACAATGGTTTTTACTGGGATGTTTTTGAACCAGATTCCTAGGTAGTGGTTTGTGGAGTTACCTGGGCTGAAGAAACCCAACTCAAAGGTTCCTTCTGTGGAAACCAAAGTGGTTCCATTGGAAAGTGGCTGAACCTGGGTAAGTGTGTCCGTTTCAGAGGAAATTATGGATGAGAAGAGAAGAAGTAGGTTGGCTATGAGAACAATGAAAGATAGTTGAATAGCCATTTTGTGTTAATTGCGTGCGGCGCATGGAAGCGCAATTCGAAATGAAATATGCACTGAATTGAAGAAATGTTGGGTAATATTAAGAGGCTGGGTACAGCGCCGCCACTGTGCATCAGTTGACATTTTAATAAGTACTACAGTTTTAAAAAATGGTCCTTAACCACACTTTTAGCCGCCACAATGTCAGATTTTTTACACACCGTGATTGCAATTGTGCAATGTCAATGATATATTGCAATGAATTCACATTTACAACTTAATCCTTGGTGCAGGTCCTTACGATACTTTTGGCATTCTCTTACATTTACATGCATGACAAAAAGTCTTAAAGAGTAAAAATAAATTTTGTTTATTCTTATCTTAATTAGTCACCGAGTTATACTTACAACCTTCCTGTTTTTCTTCTTTTCTTATTTATTTATTTTTTCTCAATAGCTTCATGTTGTTTAATAGGCTAAAGAAAACTGATGACCTTTATGTTAAAATTTCTCAGCTACAAAAGGTACATGGCTAGACTTACACAGAGGAAATTGTAATAAAAAGGCTTTTAGGGAGCTATGAACAAGGATAAAAATGGCCATGAGAGTTTTGAAGTGTATGGAATGTATGTAATGGTGTGCAGATAATGAAGGGACGTGGCAGAGTTTTTTTGACATAGGTGTTCATATGCTATGGACCTTGCGTGTGTTGTGGGAAACTAGAAAGTCTCTCGGTGTGACAGACTTCATTAGTCTTCCTGCAGGGTATATCTTGTAAAACGTTTTTTTTCTGGGGCTATATCTTATACCTTTCCTTGCTTACTATAATTTGTTCATTTGACCGACAAAAAAAGTCTTACTTTCATTTTTAATTATGAGTCTATGGTATGTATATTTATACATGGATTCCAGCACAATCATGATCAGCAGTTTTTAGACACTAATATTTACGTTTTTCCAAGTTTAGTTATTCCTTCCTTGGGGGATAGCGTTCAGTGAAAGTGGTTCTGATGCAGTTGGTTCCAATTAATTGAAAATAAACATGTGCGCAAGAAAGAACTAGGACCAACTGCAGTTGGTTCTGATGATCCTGACTCGCATACATGATATTTCTGATTTTTCACATGATTACTCATGCAGTGTGTGTGAAGTGTTCATTATCAATAGAAGGGGGATTTTGTATACCTCTATGGGTGGCACCAGCTGTCCAAGTGGTTACTTAGAGGAAGGTTTGGTCGGGTGTTGGTCATGGATTGCAAGTGGTCGCCAATTATGTTCATGGGAATGATTGAGCAACTTGTTATATATTACGTGATGAAAGAGTGTATACGTGTGTGGGAATGGTAAATACTGCAGCATCTTCAATCCTGTATTGCAGGGTCCTATACATAGTTCCTTACTTAATGGGAAGTGTTAAAGCATTTGAAGTTTATGTGTATAAGGGTTTTTTTTTTTTCTTCCATTGCTAGGAGGTGTTACCAATTGTACTTGTGGCTTAAGTTAGACACATCTTGTGCTTAATTATTTTAAGTTTTTATCATCAACAAAAATTTGGATTACAAAAAAAATGTTGTTCAACACATCACTTTTCATGTCTTTTACTTTCTTTCTTTCTCTTCCTACACTCTCTTTTCTTACCTATTACATACTATCGATCCACTCCGAAACTGTGGTGGAGATTCCATGTTTTCCATCTTGTTAAGGTTTTTGGTCGTTGCATTGAAGGAGAGGAGAATATGTTATTTTATATATGAATAGGTGCTGAACAGAAGTCTTAATTCCTTTTTTTTTTAGGAAGGGTTGCATGAAAAACTTGGTAATTAGTATAGTAAAAGTATCATTTAATTTGTTTGCAAGTAAGTCTTGAAAATCTTACCAGATTCAGAGTAAACTTCGATTGGCCTATGCATTTTATTATTTAGTTTGCAATTGTATGACGACTTCTATATGTATTCACGTTGATTCTAGATTAAAGATATTCAATTAATGAGACATGAGTACGTGCTTACTTGCTTGTTAAAAAAAGGTTAAATATGTTTAAGTTTAATGATAAATTATCGAATTTTGTTATGGATCTTTAATAATTTTTTTGTTGTTTTGAGTCTAGATATATTAAAATTTTTGTTTTAAGTTAGTTAAGTGATGATGTGACACCATCACAACTAATGATAGTGTTGAAACGATTAATTTGTAAGGTGTGATATCATCACTTAATTGATAGTAAAAATTCAAAACAAAAATTTTAATATATCAAAAACTCAAGACAACAAAAAAAAATGATTAGGAATCGAAAATGATTAGCATTTTTAGTGCTAGATCTTGAGTAACAATCTTTAGTTCAAACTCATCTTCATTAGTTCTTTCAATAACAGAGGTAAATAAATCTCTAACATGAAAAATGAGTTCTTGTAGAAAAACCTTGAAAATCTGTGCATTATTAAAAAAAGAACAATTTTTTTTCCTTTCTCCCTAAAATCTCAAAGAGCTCTACTATTAAAGAAAAAATGGAAAAGATTTTGTGAGATATTCAATCTTACATGACACTATGAGGTCCATCAGAAAGTGGTCTAAGATCCTAATTTAGGATATACTACTAAATGCTCTTATCATAAACGTTACACACACATACACACACATATATATATATATATATATAAGTTTTAAAAAAAATAAGTATTATGTTATGTAATGTAAAGTTGACAAAAAAAAAGTCAACAATGTCCGTTTTCCAAAAACGAGTACAGTTTTTAATTCGCAAAAAAGAAACTAATGTCAAGGAACCCTTAATAATAATAATAATAATAATAATAATAATAATAATAATAATAATAATAATAAACAAGGTTTGATCTCAGAGCAAACAAAATTGAATTCTTGCGTGGAAAATCTTTAATTTGGATTCTTTAGGAAGGGTCTGCTACAACTCTCGGTTTGTGTGCGTTAACCTCGCAACCATTGGAATACTAATGATTTTGTATATCTTCCTTTTATAACTAGAGTAATGCTATATCTTCCTTTTATAATTGTACATTTGTATTAGTCCAAGAGATGACGCAATGAACGAAGCATTTAGTATGTCATGGTAGTTAGCATTAGCTTGACACTAAGCTTTAAATTTATGCGCGCCAAAACACTTTCTTTCTCATTCTCATCACTCGTCAAATTCTCGCACCTCCCTCACTCAAGACTTTGCTCTCTAGTTGTGATGGTTCATCTTGGGACTTGGATTTGTGGCAACGGGGTCTAATAAAAGGCAGAGATACTTTAGCATGGTATAATTTGATTATTGATAGTGTGAATATGGGGTGATGGAAGTGATTATGGTTTTAGTATATACATTTCATGTTTGAATTAGAATAATTAAACCATTAATTTCATCATCGTAATATTATTCTCTTTCCTAAATAGTCCTTTCAATTGAGTTAAACAAATAAGTATATGAAAAAAGTCATTCAAATTAATCCTATGAAATTAATAAAATATATCAAATTTAGTAAAATACATCAAATTTTGAATAGGAATAAATATGTTAGTATTACCTCATATATACTTGAATTTCATTTTTTTAATTAATTTTTTTTTTGTTTTCTGATATTTAAAAAGTTTTATTTTTTATTCCAACCGTTAGGATTTCTCTGTTAAATGGTGACCTAACCATTAACTTTTTTAAAATATGATCTGTGTCCATTTTAAAATCTTCAGTTTTCATTTTAAAATTAAAATTAAAACTTTTGGTGGCTAAAAAGCACCATAATCAATTTTTTTTGCAAAATGAATATCTGATTTTTTTTCACCTTTATTTGATACTAGTAGTTCTTAATTGCGAAAAATTGTAATTTAAAATTTCAAATTAATATTGGTGGTTTTAAAATATTCACAAATTGTATTTTTAAAAATCTAACGATCATGTGATCAGTTAACTAGAATATTCTAATGAGAGATAAAAAATAAAACTTGTCTAATATAAAAGAGGAAAAATGTATTTTTTTATTAGGGATAAAAAACAAAATTCAAATATATATCAAGAAATACTAATAACATAAGCCTTTTGAATAAATAGATGTTATTTAATACTTTAAAGACTATCATATAATTTTATTACATAAAGAATAATTAGAAAAGACAACAATGCAAAGTTAAGATGAGTACTAGCAATACACTTTTATTATCACAAATTTTGGCCACTGTGTAAATACGTTGGTCCATCGAGCACGTGAGATGTTGCTTTCAATAGTCTTTCATTGGCAACCAATTGTAGAACCAGTCCTGAGATATTTTGTTTTCTTTGTCTCTTATCACGGCAGACAAACATTTAATTTGCAAGACATCGTATAAACGACAAAATTTGTGTACAGGTTTTTGTTTTCTTTGTCTCTTATTACGCCAAATCAAACAAACAATCACTGTACCAGACATTGTGTAAATGATAGAAGATCAACACTTAATATACAGTTTTTAAGGGTTTTTGGTAATATTTTTTAATAGAATTAGAATATTATTTTAGTGTAAACAAATGTTGATTTAGTTGGTAAGAAATATACTTATATCACACAAGTACATTATTTCAACAATTGATGTTAGAATTTTGTTGATGAATAATCTGTAAATACCTCTCTAAAGATGTTCTTTGAATCTTGAAGCCTCCTTTTTGACCCTAGTAAATCCTTAGAACCCCAACTCACCTGAACTTTTAATCTTGAAAAAATGTTATTTTAATAATTATGGAATAAAAGTTTAATTCCGTTAAAGATTAACATATATTATCAAAATAAAAACTCTAATTCTTACCGCAGAACATTCAAAGTACCTAGCTATACAACTAAATCTGTTTAGCCATTTTATAATTGTGGAGGTTGACAATTGCAGCAGATAGTTTTGTCCTTGTATTTCTAGGGGACATCGATAGTTATAGCTGTATGTCAATGTTTTAGTCCAAATGCATCCCACGCAAAATAGAGGATTAGTGGAGGGTTCCAATTTGTAGTCATGTCATACGGATATGGTATGCATAAGGAGTGTCAAACTTCAACAATCAAATTTGTTTTCTTGTTTTTTTTTTTTTTTCTCAGCAAAAAAACTTGTATAATACTCGATCAGCAAGGAATACCCAGCAAAATTACAAGATACTCCATTAACACGTCTTTATAGTTTTGATAACCTAAGCTGGTTACTGATTATTAAACGGTTTTACTAACAATCAAATTTGTATCCTGACTAAAATACTCGTATTTTGAGATTCATGCATGTTTGCAATTGCAACACATAATTAACTAGTAACATTTATGTTATTGTTGGATTAAAGATTGAAAAGTAATAAATGCCTCCGTTCCTTACACAACCTTAAATTATGAGGGTCCAAAAACAAGTAGTACCTTTCATAGGCCCATGCACGAGCCCAAGTCAAGCCGCCAAAGTTGATGCCCGCAATATTGTTCAATCAAGGTAGCAATACTCACAACTCCCTTAATAAATGCACATATAAACCCACACCTTCTACTATAGAGTGATCATTGGAATCAATTATACCACAATGACGATTTTCACTCTCATACTTGCTATTGCCAACCTACTTTTGTTCCTCTCAAAAGCTTCCTCAATTGACACACTCACTCTCTCACAATCTCTCCCTGATGGTGCCACCTTACTTTCTGAAGATGAAACTTTTGAACTGGGTTTCTTTTCCCTAAGAAACTCCACAAACCGTTACCTCGGAATCTGGTTCAAAAACATCCCAGTAAAAACCGTCGTGTGGGTGGCTAACCGTGACTACCCTCTCAAAGACAATACCACCAAGTTGATCATAACCAACGATGGAAACCTCGTCCTTCTCACAAAGAATAACAAAGTTCATTGGTCAACAAACACAACAACAAAGGCCTTAAGGCCCGTTTTGCAACTCTTAAACACGGGAAACTTAGTACTTCGCAACGACAATGATGACAACAACAAGAACCATTACAGAAGCAGCAGCAACAACAACAACAACGAAGCAAAGTTCTTATGGCAAAGCTTTGACTACCCTAGTGACACATTGTTACCAGGAATGAAGCTTGGATGGTACCGAAAAACCGGTCTCAATCGACGTGTAATCGCTTGGAAGAACTGGGATGATCCTTCCCCTGGGAACTTCTCTTGGGGCATCACATTTGACAGCAACCCTGAAATGGTTCTTTGGAAAGGATCATTCAAGTACCATAGGAGTGGCCCTTGGAATGGTATTCGGTTTAGTGGTGCATTTGGTGGCTCAAATAGGTTAAGCACTCACCCTCTTTTTGTTTACCAATTAATAAATAACGATGATGAAGTTTATTACTCATACAGCCTCACCAACAAGTCCGTGATTTCAATAGTTGTCATGAACCAAACCCTTCTCCGTCGCCAACGCAACATTTGGATTCCCGAAAATGGAACATGGAGGTTGTTCCAAACGGCACCGAGAGACATTTGTGACACTTATAATCCGTGTGGCTCTTATGCGAATTGTATGGTTGATTCATCGCCGGTGTGTCAGTGTTTAGAAGGGTTCAAACCGAAATCTTCGGATACAATGGAACAAGGGTGTGTGAGAAGTGAACTGTGGAGCTGCAAGGTTGAAGGGAGAGATGGGTTTAGAAAATTTGTTGGGCTGAAGTTTCCAGATACTACACATTCTTGGATTAATAAAAGTATGACACTCAAGGAATGCAAGGTCAAATGTTGGGAAAATTGTTCGTGCACAGCTTATGCAAACTTGGACATAAGAGGAGCAGGAAGTGGGTGTTCCATTTGGTTTGGTGATCTTATTGATTTGAAAGTTGTTTCACAAAGTGGACAATATCTCTATATTCGAATGGCAGATTCACAGACAGGTAAAATTAAAACGTTGCTCTTCTTCTAATTAATTATGTTCTAACATGGTTAATTTCTTTTTTGCTTAATTGTAATTTTGTTGCTGTATTTGGCTCACTCATTTGTTGAATTTTTTTCATTTCATTCTTTTCTTTTCCAGTGAATTTGATCTCTTGTTCGTCCATTAACTCAACATTTTATAGTCATAAGAAATGTTATAAGGTGGCTGTACAGTAAATATTGGATGTGAAGTTAATAGATAAATGAAAAAAGAGATACACAATTGAAATTCTAGAACATTAGATTTGCAACAAAAAATTGAAGGACCAAATTTGCCAAATGATGATAAAAGATAAAAAGTACTATTAAACGCTCTTTTTTTTGCTCTATCTGGGGACTGATTATTACTTCAATTAATTTTCAAGCTGTAAATACAGATGCTAAAGATGCCCATAAGAAGAAGGAACTGTTGTTGATAGGTACCATCGTGCCTCCTATTGTTCTCGTGATACTATTGGCAATCTTCTACTCTTACAAGGGAAAACAAAAGTATGAAGGTAAATTTCTTAAGCACAGTTTTTTTTATTGTTCCAAACTTCTTGAAATTAGAGGCATTTAATAGGCTAATTCCAGATAAAGAAAACTTTGATGACATTAATTCCAGATATGCTTGTTTCAAATAAAAAAATGAAAACACTGATCGATTCTGGTGTCATTAATTAATTAATCTAGAAGAAAACGTGTCAGTAGTAAAGAAAGATGAAGCTGGTGGACAAGAAGATAGCATGGAACTGCCATTGTTTGATCTTGCTACAATAGTTAATGCCACCAACAACTTCTCAACTGACAACAAACTAGGCCAGGGTGGGTTCGGGCCTGTATACAAGGTAATTAAATAAGCACCATACTATATGACTATTTTTTTTAAGAATGAATCAATCATGAATGTGTCTATTGAATTAAATATTCACCATTTTGTCAAACTTGTCCCATCTATGATATTTAGGGTGTATTAGCAGGAGGTCAAGAAATTGCAGTCAAAAGGTTATCCAGGAGTTCTGGACAAGGATTAACAGAATTTAAGAATGAAGTTATATTGTGTGCAAAACTTCAACACCGAAATCTTGTTAAAGTTCTTGGTTGTTGCATTGAAGAAGAGGAGAAAATGCTTCTTTATGAATACATGCCCAACAAAAGCCTAGATTCCTTTCTTTTTGGTTAGTATGCAAAGATTGAAATGCTTATATAGATGTTAAATTTCTTTCAAAAACTTTTGAACAAAAATGAGTGTACCTAATAACATTACAATCTTGACAGATTCAACTAAAAGAAAGATTTTGGATTGGTCTAAGCGCTTCCACATCTTATGTGCGACTGCTCGTGGACTTCTTTATCTTCATCAAGATTCTAGATTAAGAATAATACATCGAGATTTAAAAGCAAGTAATATTTTATTAGACAACAACTTGAACCCGAAAATTTCAGATTTTGGCCTGGCAAGAATGTGTGGGGGTGATCAAATTGAAGGAAACACAAACAGGGTTGTTGGAACATAGTAAGTATCACTGATGATACTAAAGCTTTTCTTATAAACATGGAAACTTGAAACTCACTCTTCTGATTTTCCTTTCAGTGGTTACATGGCACCTGAATATGTTATTCATGGATTATTCTCCATAAAATCTGATGTATTTAGTTTTGGTATATTGTTGCTGGAAATCATAAGTGGAAAGAAAAACAGAGAGATTACCTATCCATACCATAGTCATAATCTTATTGGGCATGTGAGTAACACATAACTTTTCTATGATTTTTTATATACAAGCAATAATAATAATTATTTATTTTGAATTTTGCAGGCATGGAAGTTGTGGAAAGAAGGCATACCTGGGGAATTGATTGATAATTGTTTGCAGGACTCGTGTATCATATCAGAAGCCTTACGATGCATTCACATTGGTTTTTTATGCCTACAACGTCAACCTAGTGATCGGCCAAACATGGCATCTGTAGTTGTTATGTTAAGTAGTGATACTGAATTACCCCAACCAAAGGAACCTGGTTTCTTAATAGATACGGTCTTAATTGAAGAAGAATCACAATTTAGAAGCCAAACTTCTTCAACCAATGGAGTAACCATTTCAATCCTGGATGCTAGATAAGGAAATAATTTTATTTCTTACACACATCAAATGGACTTATTTTATATTACCCATGCATTATTTAGAATTGTCAGATATCACATTTTTGTCGGCTGATTGACCATTTTGGGTCACTTTTAGAAAAATGTTCTGGGCATTGTTGACCTAAATCATCCCAAAGAGTCTTCGCATTATCGATATAAATGGTGTTTTGTGCAATTGAAGGTGTGAGGGTTCTGGTGATCCAAGAAATCACTGAAATTGTATCATCACTTGTAGATCGGATCATCATCATGAGGCATCAAAATGCTGCCATTGACGAACTTGAGCTTCTTTTTCGATAACAAAGCTCGTTTCATGGCGCGGCTCTGTGTGTGATAATTCAGGTTATTGAGTAGAGGTGTAACATGTATCAGACGTAAATTTTGTCTAGGATACAGATTGTAGGGCGATGAAGGATTTTGTGATTTGCTATCGTGTATTTAGTAGTGCAGTTCTCCTTGCTTCAACAATGTAGACTGTCAGTATTTCTGAAAGGGAAGAACTAAGTTGCGGGAGCATGAAAAATCTGATAACATATTAAGATGATTTGGCAAAAAATTAATTATTCCATTTGATGATAGAATGGGTTACACTTTATATATAGATCAGTTAGTTGGCTAACTAATTCAACTGACTAGTAACAGTTTTAACAAACTAACAAACTAGGAATTACACAATAACAGTCATTTTTCTATCCTAACAAGTAGCAACATTATCGTGCTATATAAGAAGTAAAATCAGAAGGCTGAAATTGATATATTAAATGAGAGACAACTATAATAATGCTAGTCATGTATAGCATTTATAGATCAAGGTTTGGATTGGAAGATGTTCTTCATCCTTATTGGTCCTTGATGGAGTTTATTCGTCAATAGTGGGTGAAAGATTGGGAAGTCTGTGTTGTTCATGTCTATTCAGAAGGTAATTGGGTGCTGATTATTTAGCATCTTTGGTTCACTTACATGATATAGGATTACATGTACTTCATACACTACCTCATGGGTGTGTGCATTTACTTCTTAAATATGTAATAGGACTTCCTTTGGCCTGTATAGTTCCTATGTAGTTGTTTGGGCTTTGGTTTTCTACTTCTTAATACCAAAAAAAGAAATTGTAATGATAGAATAAAGCATATTCTTTTTAAAGTATATTTAAAAATTTATACAATTCTTCGAAAATCTTGTAGTTCACTCCATTACAGAATTTTGTTTATGGTTGGTCGACGAATATAAAGTCATACCGTTCAAACCACGCGGATTATATTTAAGCATGTCTTCGTTTTTTTAGACTTCTGGACAGAGAGAGAGGTTCCTATCAATTCTCTAAATGGTTGACAAAAAAGTATCTACACCACAAATAATGTAATCAATTCACTGTGTTCCAATAATTTGCCAAGGTAATGGCCTCGAACAGTTTTCTGTTTCTTTTTGCCAAACTACTCGTGTTGTTCCCTTGAATTTCATCTGCAACTGATACCATTAGAGTTTTGCAGCCCCTTCCTCATGGCACTACCTTGGTGTCTAAAAATAGAATTTTTGAAATGGGATTCTTCAGTCCAAGCAACAATAACACCACCACAAACCGCTACCTTGGAATATGGTACAAAAGTATCCCACATTCAATATCATAATATTCTTTGCGAACTTGAGTTAATTTTCTGCTAATAACTTGGCGGTCTGTAGATATGTCAGACTTCCCACATAAACGTTAAAAGGATCATTCAATGATATTCTTTGAACATGACCTTTTTGCTGATAAGTTGGTGGTCCACTATGTGTCACTTTTTTTTCTCTACTTTTGACTGTAAATATGGAAAAATTAAAACGCCTTGATATATAATTAGGAAAGAAATTTATAACAAATACAGTGCAACGAAACAACAACTTACACAATCCAAAACATTGTCTTGTTGAAAAGAAAACAGTCACTAGTGCAATGAAACCACAACACTAAATGCAAAACATTGTCTTGTTGAAAAGAAAACAATTATTACCATGGAAACACGAACTTAGATTCAAGAATTACAATATTGGGTACAATATTCGAGCAATATTATGGAGATAATATTGAGAATCTCGCTTAAGCTTCTTTGTGGCCACCATCACAAAGAAACGTAAGCAAAATCCTCAACATTATCTCCATAATATTGCTTGAAGATTGTGACCAATAATGTAGCATTACAAAAAAATTATATTTTTGTGGCGGTTCAAAGCGCGATTTCTGGCGGCTAAAAGCCGCCACAAAATTAATTTCTGACGATCAGAATTGACCGTTAAAAGAAATGACGTCAGAAAATATTGTAGCAGTTTTTAGTGGAACGCTGGTAAATCCATCAAAAACATTGTGGCGACTAAAAGCTGTCACAAAATTTATTTTCACTTTTATTTTTTATTTTTTACGTTTTATATTTCTGGCAGTTCAGAAACCGCCACAAATTGCATTTTTTTTTGCCAAAAATAATTTTTTTATTAAAAAAACTCATTAATATTTCTCTAGTTTTAATGATTTCCATTGGTTCTATAATTATTTTAATTCCTATTTAATTAAGTATAAAAAATTGAGATAATGTATTAAATTTCTATTCTCTCAAATTTCAATACTATAATAATTATTGTAATTATTAATATTACAACATATATCATTAAAAATATCAAACGTAATTTTTATCCAAGCGTTCACTCAAATGATTTTGCTTTCATTTTGAAAAGATTTGAGTAGTGGCTCAAGCAACAAGTGGCTGAAGCTGCATTTCAGATGCTTGAGTTTGTAATGTATTTCTCAGTTCTTGATTCTGTCTATCTTGCTCTTCAATCCATTGTGCGTATTCAAGTTCAAACAAAGTTATCCCAGAAAGTAGGAGTTCCATATAAAATAATGCCACATGCTATAAGCTTATTTCTTCATGCACTAATGAAGTGTACTTATGTAATCACAAGATAAATGTTAAATGAAATTTGACAATTCTATAAAAAAAAAAAAAAAAAAGGCCTGTTAAATGTTAACATTAGAATATTCATATCATGGAAGCAACTTGCAGTTCACCATGAAATACTTGATTTTCTCATATTTGGATCATTGAGAAAAGTGGTTGATAGAACACAACAGAATATTAATTGCAATATGCTAATTTTGGATACCGGAAATGTCTACTAAGCAGTTTAAGAAATAAGGTTGCTAACAATATGTTACATAGAATTTTAACATACATAAACAAACAGATTATGTCATTTAGAGAAGACTAAACCTTGTGTCATGTGAGAGGTTGAGACTTTGGAAAAAAAAGAATAGGGTAATTATCCAAAAGAGGATACCAAATCAAGGAACACGTCCAAAGGGCAATATATTCTCACTTCACCTTAACCTTTGTGCACATGACACCAATTTGATTTCTGGGAAAGGGATACTGACAACTTATTTTGCAAAAGATGTGAAATTCAAGCCTAAGCATAATCCCATAAGAGGACAGGGACATGTTCGAGGCAATGGATAAGAATAACACAAATATGGGGCAAGATCAGCTCACACCCTTTTAAAAGAATCTTTAGAGATTCTTTTAAGCTTATGAATTACATAAGCGTATGAATTACATAAGTAAGAATCAGATTATAAACACTAACTAACTTCCTATAAATTCATTTTTTACAACCTTCTTCCGCAGCCGACATTTCTGAGTAGACTCACGATTTTGAGCTTGATGTCTTAGTGCCTACAAATAAATATTCATTAACTACATTGTTAAAGACTCAAATAAAAACATTCATGTTTGATATCAGATCTCCAAAGCATTAATTTCAGTTTCTTATTAAGGTATAAATATGTGAAGGAAATCAACATGTTTCCTTCCAAGTTATTTACAATGATTAAAGTGAAGCATGGGAAAGATGATGAGGAAATACATAAAAGAAATATATATTGATGAAATTTGATTACCGTAGTATCAGCTTTGTCATTAGTCTCTTTTGCGATCTCCATAAGCTTCCCTTGATTCGTGAGGAGTACATTCAGACTGGACAAATAAAATTCAAAAGACTTTCGTAAACATATTCTATAAATCATGCAAAAAGATAATTCACATCTCAAATTGGAGATTCAATGCAATGTAGACAAGGTAAAATGGGAAAATTTAGACTTGGTTCTCTATATAACTGGCAATTGATTTATGGGAACAAAATTACATTCTGATATGACAAGGAACATAACAAAATCACAGATTGGAGCAAATCCTTGCTTGATTGATTCCTAATATAGAGTTGTAGAGCATTAGGATTGGGATATGACAGAATAATTAGCCGGAGAATTGGAATCACAAATTGTAATAATTGACTTCCCTCAGGATGCTGTTGTGATAATAGACAAAGCTAGCTTGCATATTAAACTGATATTCATTGCCTCCCTCAAGCTGATAAATTCGTGCTTTCTACTTCAAGCTTGCATAAAATTGTTCTAAAATAATCCTGCCTAATTCCTTAGTGAAAACATTTGCTAATTGTTGATGGAGATATATTTTTTTTTTTTATAGCTGACTTGTTATTGCAAAATAGATCAATTTATAAAATTTCAAGTTGAATTTTCTCTCATTGAGAGTTCAAGATGATTTTGATAAGTTGGCAATTCTCATGACATTTATTTGCTTCACTTTTTTAAGATCATGATCTTTATTATCCTCCTTTTTCAGCTCATATTCTTCACAACTTGAAAGGATTTAAGCAAATAAATTTCTTCCTCTCAATTTTTCAATCGAAAACCAGATTTAAGAACACACTGTACACACACTTTATGAAAATCTTTTCCTTCACAGATTATTCTGCAAAAGGAAAATTTCCTCATAACTATAATCTATATCATCCAAGAATTTTCAATGAGTCCCTAGTTGGACTATTTCTTTTATGGGACTTACACACGATAAAGTTGAATATATATATATATATATATATATATATATATATGTGTGTGTGTATATGAAGATGTGAAAGGAAGAGTAAATCATAACTCTTTGAAATTCCCATTATAGTTTTGATTTAGTGAGAAGCCAGATCAAACTTTGTCAACCTGAGGTGACAATATTGGCCACCAAAATCAGCAGATAGGGTGGATATGTATAACTATAACAAAAACATGGTAAAAAGATCTAGCCAACCTGTCAACCTTTTTTCCACTTTCATAATTCAATTCATGCAGCGTTATGCTTGTTTGTGTCCTTGCAAAAAACTCAAAACCAAGCTCCTTTGCATCTATGACCAAACCCGCTTCATCTCGTGACTCAGCTTCATAGGAAATTTCTCTTGACTCTTTATCTACATCTAGAATAGCTGTCACAAATAGCTAAAACTCTAAAGAATCTCTGAATGAAGTCTGGATATTTACAAGATATATATTTTGAATTTCATTTAGCAAATATATTACACATTGTTTTAAAATATTTTTCTATTATAATTAAAATTTATATACAATTACGAAATTTTATAGGTTATATTTATTCAAATATGAATATAATTATGAATTATTGGTTGTTTATTTGTTTAACAATAGTATATATTTATTCAGCTCTATTCCTACTGTTTACTGATGAGAGGCATCCATTTTGTTAGATCCTATTTTCATTGTTGTCTTTATTTACCTGTATGCCCATGCATACCATGAATATGTATCACCAGCTCATAATAAGGGTGAAGCCTATTGCAATTACCTTCCAAAATGTCATCAACATCAGTAGAAACAGAATGAACTCGAATGAAACGGTAACCTTATTACAGAAGGCCATTATGGTTGTTTCCTGATACAAAAAATTGAAACCAGTTATAGTAAGGATCAATAGAATAAAAACGCATCATTGTGATAGCCATAACCGAATGACAAATTCTAAAAGGTCACGAACTTCACTTCTAAAAAAAACTAAAACAACTTTCTAGGCATTATAGACGCCATTTGGCAGACATAAAAAAAACACAAAGTAAGGAAATCATTAAGCAACCTCAGCAAAAGGACATAATGATTCCTTGTCGCCAACCCAGTTGCTTCATAAGTTATACCCTAAACACTAAACCAATCTCCAAGATCAGAGGGAAACCCAAAAAAAAAAATTAAAACCCCCCAAAACCCGATCAACACGAATTAGCAAAAATTGGGGAAATAAGAAAAGAGCAACACAACCACACAGATAAATGAATCAAAGTCATACATAGGGTTTAAGCTCAAATAGGAGAAAGATGAAGAAGAGAAGAAAATTACCAAAGTGAAGAATGAAGAGAACGGCTACGGTTTAAGCTCAAATATGACATACACTCGCTCGCAGGTGTAGGCGTAGGTGGTTTCCGAGTGCTATCGGATTCCAGTGAGTGAAGGAGCTCCACCGCCTGCGTCGGCGGGAGTTCAAGCAGCGCGGTGAACGAGTTTGTGTTTTCCGGTGTCGGCACCAACGCCATGATTCCCTGAATTTCTTCATTGAATTGAATTGACTCAAGCGTGGCTCCGTCGTGCACGGATCCGTGCAATCCTCCCGGAACTTGGTCCATTGAATGAACAAAACGCAGCGTAGAAGGTCCAATTGAACCGTACACACCTCAAATTTTGTCTTAATTGGAAGAACTATGAACCGTAGCAGTGTTGAAATTGGAGAGAATGAGGAAATTAAGAATGTGTGTGGGGAATTTCGTTATGAGTGCGAGATAGAAGAAGCAAAGCTTCAATGGCGGTCAATGAAATCCTCTCTCTCTTTGTTTTTCTCTTTCTCTCCGGTTCTGTGATTCTGTATCTGAGATTGCTTCTCAGCCATTTGAAGTACTGCGAAAGCAACATTGGTACTCTATGGTCACTCTACTAACCATTAAGGTCTGTTGCAGTTTTTTTTAAAATAATATATTATTATACTTAAAATCTTGAAATTGGTGACCAGTATTGTGACACACGTAATGTGGTTAGCTTTTTTAAAAAAAAAAATTGTACATTTGTGGCGGTTTATTGAGACTACCAAAATAAAACCGCCACAAAATCACTATTTTTTTGTAGTGTAGTAATATGACTTTAGAAAACAAGATTCTTACATCATAGTACTACTCTTCACTAACAAGTAAAAAATCCCAAAGACCATAATATTAAATGTCCAAATATGTACCACAAATATTACACAACATGCAATGCCAATCCAATCATTGTCATGCACGAGGGAGATGGTAATTCACTTCCAGGAATAACACTTGAAAACGCTTGTAGACGATGCTAGGAAGGAGCGTTCACACCTGATCAATTCGTGTCATCCATGAAAGACATAATTAAATTCTGAATGGAGGAGCTCGGCCAAATATTTGAATAGCTTGCAATGTTGCAAGTATAAATGGAATAGTTTAGAAAGATTCTTGAGGTTGGCAGTTTAGCAAATTGTTTGCACTTAAATCTAGCTTTTCTAAGTAACATAATTAAATTTCCAATATCACAAGGGATTTGAACTAAATTATAGAAGCTTAAATCAAGTTCACGCATATATACATGGGAAAATTGGTGAGGAAGACAATAAATAACTAACTGAATTTCTATGTTCCCTGGAGTAGGAAGATATTGATAGGGAATGAATAGGAGCTTTATATATACAAGGAAGAGTATTGGGACTAAGACACGAAAGAAGAACGAAATAGATAGTTACTAATACGAAGATATTTTTCTAAAACTATATTTTGAGCTGTTTTGCATTAACAAGTAAAAAAGACCGAAAATCCCTTATAAGAGGAGCTCACTACTACATAAACAATCTTCCACGACGGAGAATCTAAGACGGTTATATGAAAACCGCCTTAAAAAAAGGTGCTGTGGCAAAATTGTAAATAAAAGGAAATAAGCGAAGAAGATTTTTTAAAAACAGTCTTTGGAAAAAGGATTCAAGGACGGGTTTTTCAAAACCGTCTTAGAACGTTATTCCCATTTAGATGTTTCGTCTCCTCTTCTCTTTCTCTCTCATCAGATCCTTTAATGTTTTTTTAAATTTTGAATTTACGCACTCTCTATCTCTCTCATCGTTTCACTTCGTCTTCTCTTTCCCTCTCACTGTTTCGCTTCATCTTCTCTTTCTCTCCTGCTGTTCACTTCCTTTTTTCTCTGTCACCGTTTCACTGCAACAACAATGGCAGAGGCTGAGATGGAGAAGATAACAACAATAGACCCAGAGCACACTATTCTTCCTCCTCGATCATCGCAAAACCTCCCTCATCGCCCTCCACATGCTTGACACGCGGCGCCCTCTCCGCCCCCCTCACTGACGCCAACGAGAGAGGGGAGAAGACCGGTCACGACTTGGTCTAAGCGTGCATTTTTGTCCTGGAGTCGCTGATTCTGATCGTGGTCGACCCCGTCATTGAAAAATCGAGGTTGTTTTTGACTCTGATTGTGAGGAGCAAGCCACATAGATCACCGAGAGGAAACAAATGCCGAAGGATTCTATGTTTCCATGTTTTTCATATCTTTTTGTAAAGCTTTCTATGTTTCCATGTTTGTAATTGATGCGTTTTTGCCTGTTTTGGTTGTTCATTGTGTTATTTCTTTCCATGGTTCAAAGGATGGTGGATAAGCAAAATGATTTATTTCCATACTTGTAGCAGATTCCAAATAGGATGGTGGAGATGAAAATTCAGAATCTTTACGTGCGCAGAAAAGCTGTCATGAAGGACTTCATGAATGAGCAGAAGAACAAAATGGCTTCCAAAAAGGTAAAGATGTTTTCTTGACTATGTTATGACTATGATAGAGTTATCCTAATTTGATTGTTTGGGATGTCACAGGAAGTAAATTGTTATTTTGACTACCTGGTATCGGAAGCCATCAGTATTTGTCTCTAAATTCTATTGTAATGTAGTTTGTTATTTATAGTTCTTATGGAATGAATTTTGTTATCGCTATTTTAATTCATTACAACTTATTAAACAGGTATATTGTAACTCTATATCATAAGGTGTACTGTAGTGACCTACATTACTTGCTGTGATTGACTTGGTAATTTAATTTTTACACTGTAAGTCTAATATATAGTATTATTTACATGTGGGATAGGCAATGCTGCAGCTGTCATTGGTTCAAACATTTATGTATTTGGGGGTTTTGATAATGATATTATATTTTCTTCCTTTTATGTTTTTGACAAACAATTTACACTAGAAAGAAATACAAGTTTCTGGGACTGGCCATGTGCACGCCACTCACATGCTATGGTGGCATTTGATTCTCAGATTTTCATGTTTGGTGGATACAATGGTGGTAAAGCACTTGGGGATTTGCACAACTTTGATGTTCACAAGGGTCAATGGACAAAGTAAATGACAGCTGCAAGAAATCCACATGCTAGGTTCTCCCACTCAATTTTTGTCTATAAGAATTATCTTGGAGTTCTTGGTGGTGGTCCTGTTAGACAACATTTTCAAGAGCTGGCTTTACTTGATTTGAAGCTTCATTTGTGTAAGCATGTTACCCTCAAAAGGCATTCAGTTACTCTTTCGTGCGCAAGTCATCTTAGGATCTACAAAATACTATTGGTAGTTGCATTTTGTTTCCAGACCCATATCAAGATGCCTGCTTATTTAGCACCATATAATTTAATTGTAGCGGACGTTATAAATGAATTAAAGGTGATGAATTGAAGTCCCGGAAACATGATGAATTTCTACATTATTCAAAATAAAAAGCCATTCAGTTATGCCAATGTTAAGTGCTGTGCAATATATGTTTTTATGCTTACGATGATTATTCTTACATTTTTTTACGAGCCTATGTATTGAAGGAGTTGGTCCTTGACTTTAATTTTTTGCCCTTGCCAATTTGTAAGACTTATACTAATCATGAACATATTGTTATGATTTTACATTCTGGAAATAAATTTGGTTCACTGATGAAATTAACTTGGGAATTCTTGTATATAAACGTTTGATAGACTCCTTATTTTGAATGTAAATTACTAAAGATGAAAAAGGTATAGCAATTGAGCATTCATTTAGTGCATCTGCATGACTTTCAACAGCTTATTAAATACAACCATATTAAGATGCTCAGTTTGTTTGTTATTCATTTTTTTTAAGAAAGTATTAGAGAATGCATGAAACACAGTTTATCATGTTGGATCTAGTTTATTCAGGTTTGTTGATTTATCCAACGTGTATGCATGAAACACTTTTTATCATGTTAAAGAATGAGATCATGTTGGATCTAGTTGTGCTAACTGCTAAGTGTTGTATTTAAGCTTCTTAAAATTAAGTTGTTAGCACCCTACTTAAACTGTGAAGGCCCGACATCATTTTCTGAGCTGAAATGATTTGATAACAAGCAGTAAAATGATTTGATAACACAGAATCATGTGAGCTGAAATTGGATGAAATACACATCTCGATACATAATTCAACTTTAGCAACTAAAGTCTAGACACAGAAGAGCAATAAGCTGCTGACCTAGAAGAATAATAATGGATCAATAACCTGTGACCTTAGACAAAATTGTTGGAATTAAGACCTATAATTAGATGTTAAGCAGGTGGCTCACATTGGATGGGATGGCCCCTCAGGAACTGGACCCAGTTGGGTACGGATTTCATGTGCACTTTACCTCTCCATTTATGTTGCAACTATCTAAGATCCAATTTCTTTTTTGTCCTTTTCTCTATTCTTTTCTTATTATTTGTCGGCTGTTAAGGACTTTCATGATTCATCTTTGTTGGTTACTTGCAAATTACAACACCAGATGTTTCTTGTCTGACATTGACATTTTTCCATATGCCTATGTAATGCTTGTAGAGTTGGCAATGGAATCTGGTTTGTCTGGGGGTGTCTTAAATATAGTTCATGGAAACCATGTGTGGATTATTGATGTAACACTTGTGTTTTATGTCATTTGGGTGTATATTTAACTGATATTGTAGCTTAACTTTTTTAATATAATGTTTCATGGTATTTGACATAATTCTGTGTCGAACGACATTTTATAGTGCTGAGCCGAATTCCAAATTTTACTGTACTAACAATTTGGTTAGTTATTTATTTTATAGAATAAAAATTCTTCAATATGGTGTTTTTTTGTAAGTGTAAATTCAGTTAAGTCCATTCTTCATTTGGTAATATATAAAGAAAGCAATTTCAAAAAAAAAAAAAATACAAGAGCAACAAAGACAATTTTGCCTTAAAATCATTTTTGTATCTATTTTTTTTTAAAAAAAATTAAGATATAAAGACGGTTTTAAGACAAAATCGTCTTTGCATGAGGACATACAAAGATGGTTTAAAATAGTATTTGTATCTATCCTTTAAAAAAAATTAAGATACAAAGACGGTTTTAAGCAAAACCGTCTTTGTATCTATTTAAAAAATAAATAAAAAAATTAAGATACAAAAACGATTTTAAGGCAAACTCATCTTTGTATGGTTTTAAGGCAAAACTGTCATTGTATGTGGACATACAAAGACGATTTTGCCTTAAAACTGTCTTTGTATTTATTTTTAAAAAAAATTAAAAAAATTAAGATACAAAGACGATTTCGAGGCAAAACCGTCTTCGTATCCATTTAAAAAAAAATAACGAAGACTGTTTTTTGAACTGTCGTTGAAAGTGTTGCTTTTCAACGATACTGTAACAAAGACAGTTCTACAACCGTTGTCGTATTGGATTTAGAACCGTCGTAGAAAGCTTCGCCTGTAGTAGTGGCTGAAAAAAAATTCCTTTATAATAAGGACACATGGTAAACAGAACGAGTATAAAAGTGATAGAAATTAATTTTTTATATATACAATAAAGTTTAATAAAAATATTTTAACATTCACGTACGACAGATATATATATATACGTCACGTGATAAAAATAAATACAATATATTATAAAATTAATAAAAATAGTTTGGTTTAAATAATATGATTTTAAAAGTAATAATCGTGAAAAGGGAATCAGATCGATCAGGTTAAAAAAGAATACCTTTGCCTCGGAATTTGGTCTTACTTCTCCAGGAAAAGAACGTGAATACTACAAGTATCGCAATAATTGACGAAACAATGCTTGCGACCACAACCACCGCTATCTTTGATCCATCTTTAACATCTTTATCTGCTTGACAGCGAAATAAATTAAATAGGCAATATGGTTGAAATTAAAGCCAAAGAATTAAAAGCATGTGAAACAAAATAAATATAATAATATTAGGTGTGTTAGTTACAAACTCTTTAATACACTCCCACGCTCTTTATATTAATTTAAATTTATTAAAACTACAAAATATTAAATAAAAGTAAAATTCATTAAAGTATTATGGATTTAAATAAATTTAAACCATTTTATGTTTAGGTTTCGTTTGGGGTTTGAGAATCTCTTTCCAAAGCATGAGAGTATGTAATTCACCTTTTCTTTAAGTCTAACATGAGTTATATACTATTCTTAGGGGGTGATGTATGATTAGATCATATCCCTTGAAATAAATAATTGTTTAAATATCAAACTTTAAATAAATAATAATTTTTTAAAAAATATTATTTTTACACATAAAATTGAAATTAATTTTTATATTAAACGATAATAACAACAAACACACAATTAGTTTAATATAATTTTACAATAGTTATCATTTTAAACATAATAAAACAACAAATACAACTAATTTTATACAATTTTGCACTAATTAATCTTAACCATAATTATAATAACAACATATAAAATAAATTTTATATTAATTAATTTTAATATATATATATATATATATGAAAAATTCCAAGGAAAAAATGGTTGTCCCCCTCTACATCAGTCTCTGTTTCAAATTGGATACACTAAAGGGGGTTACTCTGGTGAAAGTAATATGGTAGTGGATTGTCTGGCTAATGTGGGGCACTTTTTTTCTTAGGAATTCATTTCTTTGATCAACCACATGTTCAATGGAAATTTTGTATTAGAAATTATTTTCTTAAGGTGACTCTACCCCGTCCGGCTGTTGTGTAGTGACTTTTTACCAACCTTTTAATAAATAAAAAAATTACTCAAACTAGAAAATAAAAAATACTCTAATTATTATCAATAAATACTACAACTACAAATATTATAAATAATAAATTATATTTTTATTTCTCTATAATTTTAAATCCACTATTTTGGATTCATAACTTAGAGTTTATGTGAGTTGATGACATAAAATTAGAAATTGGTAAAATGAAATTAAAAATATGTAAACTATTCAAAATGAAAACATATAAATTTAATTAGAAAGTGTTAAAATAAAAATATGTAAACTATTCAAAATAAAAACATATAAAATGACATAAAATAAAATAAAAAGATTTACATATTAAATATTTTTAAATTTTTAAATATAGATAATTTGAAAAAAATTAATAACTCTTATCTAATGATATATTAAAAATAATAATAGGCAAAATTTTTAAAAATAATACAAATTTTTAAAATATTTTGAAATTTGAGGCTATTTGAAAAATATTTTGAAATCTAGGGATGTCAAACACGCCTATTTGACCCCCCCCCCAGATTTAGGCATGTTTGACCCCCAGATTTTATTTAAACAGCCTCTCCTGATCCATTTCTTCACAGGTTATCTTCTAAATCCATTTCTTCATAGCATATTTAAAGTTTTTGTTTTTGTTGACGGCAAGAAATGAGTTCAGGTAGTGAGAGTGCTCGTGTTGTGCTATTTTTTAATGGAAGGAAAGTTAAAGGATGATGGGGTGTTGTTTTTGAAGGTGATAACAGGCCGATATGTATCACTCGAAAATGAACACTGGGTGAATTGTATGAGAAGATACGCCAAAAATTAGGTCTAAAAGACAACCAACATATCACTTTGGTGATGACAAGATTATGGCAACACGAACAATACATTGGGTTTCAACTATTGGATGACAAAGACATAGAAATGGTAATGGAAGAATTTTTCAAACGGTCAAAGAAGGATTTTTTAGAATTGTACGTGGATTTTATTGCAACAAAGGATGTTGTTTTACCCATAAGGTCAGTCGCTTTTAATTCTGCACATAACGCATCATCATATGCTGCTCCAGGTGTAAACATATTTGAGGAAGCTGAACATGACCCAAGTTGGGTTATGGATGACGATGATGATAATATCGCAATGGAAGATCTTCTTCTTGAGGAGGATGCTAGTGCATCGGATAATGATGAGGATGTTGATGTGCATGCGACTGAATCCAAAAATATATTGATGTGGGGTCGTCTCAAATCCGTCATCATGCCGACGTTGGATCTACTCAACCAGAACAAGTTGTTGAAGGTATGTTAGATGACTGAAATCAATGAAAATGTAGTCATATATGTATATTTGTATATTATAGTATTTTATTTGCTTGATATGTTTAGGTGATGAGGTCATCCCTTTTTGGGATGAAATTCCACATTACACATATATTGATTAGAATCATCCAAGCGAAGAAGAATTTTTTACCGATTCTGCTTCGGGTTCGGGTTCAGTGCAAGGGCCATGGCAATTAGGGGACGATTTGTTTATTAAACAGAAATTTGCATCGAAAAAGGACGCACAAATTGCAATTAAGCAGAACCTCATGAAGGAGCATCAAGAAGCAATTGTGGTTGAGAGCAAGCCTAACAAGTTTAGCACGAAGTGTGTTCAAAACAATGATGGTTGCCCTTGGAGGGTTAGGGTAATTAATCCAACGTATGGTGAGAAGTTGCTTGTTTCAAAATGGGGTGGAACATACAATTGCCTGAATGGTCATATTACACAGGGTCACAAACAGCTTAATGTTGATGTTATTGCTTCAGTCGTAGTAGGTATGTTTCTATTAAATTTGCTCCATATGAAAAATATTGTTTTTTTAAGGTAAGTTGTTAAAGTCAATGTTACAATTTCATTGATAGGAATGGTTAAGGAGAAACCGTCTGTGTCAATTGCATTGGTTCAGGAAAGGATCACCAATACGCATGAGTTTAAAGTTTCATATGGAAAGGCCTGGTATGCGAAGCGAAAAGCAATGACAATGATTTATGGGGATTGGGAAGAATCTTATGCATTTTTGCCCAGGTGGTGCAACTATATGCTTCGTTTTTCACCAGGTTCTTTTTTTGATATTTAAACAAATGCTTATTTTGTGGCACATCGACTGGTACGGGAAAAACGTGTATTTCATCGCATTTTTTGGACTTTTAGACAGTGTTGTGAAGCTTTTAAATTTTGCAAACCCATCATTCAAATTGATGGGACTCATTTATATGGCAAATATAAAGGAAAATTGTTGATTGCCACGAGTTAGGATGGAAATAATGAATGTCTGCCATTGGCATTTGCCATTGTTGAGGGGGAGACGTTGGAAGCCTGGGAATACTTCGTTGCTAACATTCACTTCCACGTTACCCAAATGCAAAATATATGTCTCATTTCAGATTGGCACCAGAGCATAATATTTGTTGTGGAGAATCATATCGGTTGGCAACCACCTTTTGCGCTTCACGTGTTTTGCCTTCGTAATATTGCCAGTAATTTTAATCAAAGGTTCAAGAATGCAAGATTGAAGAAGACCCTCATTACTTTAGGTTTGTTAACAACTATTTTGAATATATTAAGCTGAGACAAATCTGTAAATGGAATAGTGTTAATGGTATTATTATTCTGCAGGTTATACTCCTTCTATGGTTGATTTTGACATAGCATTTGCATGATTTTGTGATACCAGTCCCGAGATTGTAGAATGGATTGATAGCATCCCTAAGGAAAAGTGGACACGTGCATATGATGTAGAGGGGAGAAGATATGACCATATGAGAACAAACTTGTCAGAATCAGTGAATAGGGTGTTTAAGGGAGCAAGGAATATGCCTATCACTGCTCTTGTGAAGCATACATACACCCGATTGGTTCATTATTTTGTATGCAGAGGTTAGGTGGCTAAGTCACAACTTGACCATTCACAATGACATTGCAAAAATGTGGTTGATGCTATGAGGCATAATCAGTCCCTTACTACAGGCCACCATGTACGCACATATAATGTTGATCAAACATTATTTGAGGTGGATGAGGGCTGAGAGAGGTCATATTCAGTCAACCTTGTAGAGCATTTTTGTCAGTGTGCTTTACATGTTTGCCAAAATCCTTATCAGTATGTCGATGATGTCTTCCTCGTAAGCAACCTGGTTCAGGGTTATTCATTGCCATGACAACCAATCGGTAATGAACGTGCTATTCCATCGAGTGAAGATCCAATTGTTATACCTGGCAGGGAAATGTTGCATACAAAGGGTCGTCCAAGGTCCACCAGAATACGTAACGAGATGGACGAAGTCGAAACAAGTCAAAGACACATCAAATGCGGAATTTGCAAGCAAGTTGGACATAATCGGAGAAATTGTCCTACTCGTGGTGGTACTTCATGATTTTGTAATTATGTTATTTTAATTAATGTTATGTTAATGTATTTCATTTATAAATATGTTGCCTTACCCCTGTATTTGGTTGAGAGAGGTGATATTACTTATCATGTTTTACTTGTGATTACACATACGATGATCACGTTTTCAAAAAGGATAACTAAATAACAAATCAGGTGGATGAAAATGGGGAACCGCCATCGTTGCACCCTAAACCCTGAAGCCTAAACCAAATACCCTAAACCCTAAAGACGAAACCATAATCCCTAAACCAAACATCCTAAAACTTAAACCCTAAACCCTAAAAAACACCCTAAACCCTGAAACAAACACCCTAAACCCTAAAGACTAAAACCTAAACCAAACATCCTAAATCCTCCAATCTCCTCGAAGTCCCCAGCAAGCAATGGGACATAACACGCTGCGACGATGCTCCCCCCGTATTTGTCGCTCAGCAGCCATGCTCCAAGAAGTCACACAATGTGCTCCTTCGTAAAGCGCATCACAGCGATCAAATCGGGAAGTACCTCACCCTAGTGTGCAAAATGTCTATCAAAGAAAGATAGACGCAAATATCCACCTCTAAGTTCAGTAGCTGGCTGAGGCTCATGACCGAAAACCTCCTCAATGACGGTGTCCCATTCGGCTACGGTGACTCATGTAATGACTTTGCCCTCGGTGGACAATCTTAAAATACCAGCCACGTCTTCCAACATGATGGTCATCTCTCCCTGCGTCATATGGAAGGTATGGCCCTCTGGTCTCCACCGCTCAACCAGAGCACTAACAAGCGCAAGATCGATCTAAAAAAATAATAATTAACAAATCAATTCATATGTATAGTTTTTCAAAAAAATTGTTTACTCATGTCCTACTTGCATACCTAAATATGTCACATGCGTGAGACATGTAGAAAGACAACATTAATTAACATATCACCAACGATGTCAAGTATATCATCGTGATGTGGCCCCCCATCACTTTACCACGTCGAGTCTTCAACAGTCGAGTTGTGTTCTCATTTCACATAGCTTGTGAAACGTGGGCCCGCTGAGTACGCCTACGCAAAACATCCCACTTATACGAGGTAGGGATAACATGTGTCGTCGGATCCATAGGCTCACCCTTATGATCGGATCCAGAGTGCGAAGAATCAGTCGAAGATGAATCAGCCATCTAATGAGTATCTTAATATAAATAAATGAAAATTTAAATTAAAAAAATTAACTTCAGTTCACAAAACATTACAAATAATTATCCTATCAAATAAATTAATCCTAATGTACGTCGCTAACAATCCTAAACCCTAAACCCTAAACCCTAAACATTAAAACATAAACCCTAAAACAAACATCATAAACCCCAAACCCTTAACCCTAAACCTGTAAACCAAACACCCTAAACACAAAACCATTAACCTAAACACCATCAACACTAAACCATAAATGCTAAACCCTTAACCCTAAACCAAACACCCTAAACACAACAATGAACCCTAAACCAAACACCCTAAACCCTAAACCATAAACCAAACAACATAAGCCAAACACCCAAAACCCTAAACAATCAAACAAACACCATAAACCCAAACCCTTAACCCTAAACCCGTAAACCAAACACCCTAAACACTAAACAATTAACCTAAACACCATCAATCCTAAACCCTAAACCCTTAACCCTAAACCCTAAACCCTAAACACCCTAAATACTAAACCTTAAACCCTACACCCTAACAATTTTCTATGAACCTAACATGTATGTCGCTAACAATTTCATATGGCTATAACAATTTTCTAATTTAATAATATAACATATTAAATAATATGCAAAATTATTAAATTCACTTACTTGTTGGTAGAGCTTCGTTGAAGAAATAATCTATTCAAACTCTACAGAGAAGGGTAAAAAACTTTTAGAGAGAGAAGGTGAAATAGTAAGAATGGTAAAAAGTTATTTTTGTGGCCATATATAGCACTCAAACACTCCTAAATTAATTGGGCGTTTTTAAACACGCCTAATTTAGGCGTGTTTGATAGCCTCAGATTTTAAAATATTTTTCAAACAGTCCCAAATTTCAAAATATTTAAAAAATTTGTATTATTTTTTAAAATTTGACAATAAATATTAATATAGTTCACTAAACAAAACAAGTGTTTTTTTACTTATGAATAAAAACTCGTTAGTTCAATTCCTATTTAGACACTTTTTATTTTTCCCTTCATTTAATTTGTTTCAACATAAGCATCATCAAGAGTTTACATAAGTTTCACATCAATATCAATATGGTACATCAAAGTTAACGTTTGACTTTGGATGATCAACTCAAAAAAGGATAAAAAAATATAATTTAGTCTATTCTAAAAGGTACTCCTTCAATTTTTTCTTTTAATTGTTGGATTTTTGAAGAAAAAAATATTTTTATTTATTTATCATATGCAAAATTCAATATCACATCAATTATTCTTTTATCAATTATATTTTACTTATATTTTAATTTTTAATCAGTTTACCCGTGCATTAATTTGTGAAGTGGAAATAAAAATTAATAAAATAAGAAACTTTACAACTATTTTATCATATATTCAAGAACCTTTATTGAATTTTTGGATTAAAACATAAAATCCTTTAAAAAACATATGAAAAGGAATGTAGAGGGAATATAAATATAACTATCATCAATTATAACACTACATTAGTGGTAATTGATATTAAAAATTTTAAAAATTATAAATAATTTTTATGTATATTACTATTAGATTCACAAGTATGAAATAATATAAATTAAGATAATATTAAAAATTTACTTAAAATATCATTATAAATAAGTTGATTAATAAATACATTATCTCAGATCATATATATATAAACTAATATTATATATAATCTTCAATCAAATGTAAATTGAATAAAAATAACAGTAATAGTGAATACAAATAATACTAATTGAACATAAAGACAAACAAATAATATTGCTAAACTAATATTATAGTGTTAAGAAAAAATATTAATATAATATTAAGGTAATACCCTAATGTAAAATGTAGGAAAATAATATTCCTATCAAATGAAGTCATGCTATATTTTAATATATTGATTTGTAAGCTTACCCAAACAAATTAAAATTAAAATTTTAAGCTCACGAAAAATAAGAAGAGACTTGATTAATTATACAATTTATAATTATAAGACATTCCCAATGAGACAAATACTAATAAACAGCTAATTCTTCATAATTGTATTCAAATTCTCTGATGATATATTGGCAGTTTGTGGGTTGAATTAAATGAGAGAAGAAATGATGATTCTACAGGCTAAGATTTTCAAATTCATTTTGCAACAACTTGATTGTGTTTTCCTGGGAGGAGCTTGCAGCATCTTTTCTCCGTTCTGCTGACATTATTCCTTTCTTTCTTTTTCCTTTATTTCTTCCTTCATTTTCTTCAATTGCCCCAAATTTGCGCTTCCTAGCCAACGGATTTGATAGTTGTTCTATATCCTCTTTATATACCCACCGATATCCGTATTTCTTCACCTCAGCATATGACTCTTTCCTCTCTATCCCTTCATCATCTTCACATTTCAAAAGCAATCTGCCAAGATATTTGTGCTTGAGATGGCATTCTTCAATGAATTGTACTCGATGAACAAAGACTAGCCACATGTAATCTGATTTGTCTAAAACAAGTTTTAGATCTCCAAAAAATCCAATGGAATAAAACCAAAATTAGGATTTAACCATAATGTTTTTGAAGAAACCATCGCTGAGAGTGTTTCATGAGGTACCACGAATACTGCACAAAATGCAACGCCAATCCAATTATCGTCTTGCATAACAGGAGATGCGTCTAAACTTACACAATTTCCCTCATGCTGATTATTGAACCACCTTGGTATATCATTTCCAGGAGCAACACTTGCAACATTGTGAAAAGGAACTCCGAAAAACCGCTGGTACAGCAGAGACATCTATATATTATTTCCTGATTCCTATACACAAAAAAGGAGAGAGAAAGAGATGGAGGAGCAAAGTAGGAACATGCAAACCTGAGACAATTGTATCATCCATGATAAAGCCATGTCAGTGCAGCCTTCCCTAACAACTAATTCAGGGCAGTTAAAAATGTATAATCCTGCATCACTTTTTCCACGACTCCATGAAACAGTTTGGAGGCCTTCAATCCGTGAAGGGAGCTCAGGCAAAGATTTCAACTGCTTGCAATGTTGTAACTTTAAACATAACAGTTTGGAAAGATTCTTGAGGTTGGGAAGTGTAGCAAAATTGTTACCACTTAAATCTAGTCTTTCTAAGCAACATATAATTCCAATAGCATCAGGAATTTGACCTAAATTACAGAAACTCAGATTACGTTCACGCATACATGGAAATATTGGCGAGGAAGGCATTAAGCATCCAACTGATTTTTTATGTTCTCTGGAGTAGGAAGTTGTTGATCGGAAATGAATAGGAGCTCCATCTATATTAATCTTCTTCAAATGCTCTGCATCCCTAAGTTCATATAATAACTGGAGGTTGTACAGATTTGAACAGCCAGAGAGATTCAGATATTTAAGAGAATTGAGGCCTAGTATGCTATTGGGTAAGCTTACTAGATTTTTGCAGTTTTTCAAATTCAAGTAAGTGAGCTTTTTAAGAAGACCAATGGACGGATCAATCTGCCCGAGTTTTTGACATCCTTCAAGAGTTAGAGCTTCAAGAATTAGGTCCGCTCCAAACCGTGGCAAATTGATAAGACTTTTGCAATCTTTCAAAAACAGATAAGTAAGTTTTCCTGAAAGAACAATGGACAGACCGATCTCTTCGAGTTGAATACATCCTTCGAGATCAAGCCTCTCAAGATATAGGGCATCTCCAATATATGGCATTTTAATTAGATTTTTGGAGTGAAAGAGATCCAAAAAAATCAAATTGGGTAGAGACTACAACGCAAGCCAATAGTAAGAAACAAAATTAATAAATACATTTAGGCTTTCTTTTGTTTCTTTAATTAAATAGATAAAAAGGAAATCAGATAAGAAAGTTTGTCTTTTTATATGTTTATTTAAATGAAAACAATATAGAAAAATAATAATAATAATTGACACTACTTTGTGCCTTCCCAAAGTTGTTTGATGTTGCTATAAGGCGGGATCAACATAACAAGTTTGTCCGGCTCAAAACTTAGTGACAAACATCAAAAGAATAGTTAGGCCAATCAAAATATCCTAATTCATTGGAAAGATTAACAAGCGTTCCTGAAAAATTCATTGGAAGGATTAACAAATCAATTCCAAGTATAAGTAACTTAAGGTGACTCATCGTTGATAGACCATCAACCCTCATTGTTGTCCCACGATGGTTTTGCATTGGAATTACTATGGCCTTAACCTTTTCTGCTGCCTTGAACATTGCAAACAGGAAAGAAAAAGTTAGATCTTGGCAAGTATTTACAAATTCTAGAATAATAGCAAGACTTTATATTTAAAAATTGTTTTACCTTATTATCTGACATAACTTTGTGGAGATCTTTGAAATCCCATAACCTACTCCACTTCCATGGCCTTATAGGTGATTTTTCTCTAACAATACACTTGCCCAAATTGCACAACAAGTCATGCATATTAATAGCCCAATTCATGGTTATAAGTGATTTATCAACAAGAACTTATAGGCCATATTCGGGATGAAATCCACGGAAACTTAGAACTTTCTTCACATAATTCACAAGACAACCGTTGAAGAAACAAGCAATATCTAAAAATATTTCCTTGTGTGTATCTTCTAATTGGTCAAAACTTATTCGCAAGACATTCATAATACTTTTATTTTCTCTTAATGAAGCCAATGCACTTCTCCAATGTAAGACATCTTTATCAAACAAAGATGAGCTCAATACTTCAATTGCTAAGGGATGACCTTGACAATATGATAGTACATCACAAGTCAACTTTTCAAAACAACTCATAATATAATTACTTTTGAATGCTTTTTTGCAAAACAATCGAACAGCATCGTTGTCATTCAATGGCTTCACTTGGTAAATAACATTGACTCCATGTGCCTTCAATATTTGTTGATCCCTATAAATCATAATGACTATGCTTTCTCTACCTAGGCATTTACGTAACAAATCAACTCTACCCCCAGTAAACATATCAAGCTGTTTATCTTGATCAACATTATCAAGAACTATAAGTGCCTTTGTATTGGATAGCCTTTTCCATGTCAAAAATGTTCCATCAGATATATTCCAAATCTCTAGATTTCTTTCATTTAGACATTGAGAAAGTACGTAACTGCTTTTGTAAACCTAATGTACCATAAAGTTGATATTGTTGGCTTACATCATCAATATAACAACGAGAATTAAATTGATGAGAAATTCTTTCATATAAAGCTCGACCAATAGTTGACTTTCCTATTCCAACCATCCCAGTAATTCCAACAACTCGAACATCATTAACCGGCCCCAGACATATTAGCTTTAATAATTCAGCAAAATGAGATTCCATCCCAACTAGATTATCATATGGAAGAGTTGAAAATTTGGAACCCAAGATATTTTTTATCTGCTGAACAATTTGTTCAATCTCTGCATGTTGTTGCCTAAAAGTTTAAAGAAAACAAAGAATGGCAAATCATCACCTAAGGGAACCAAAATCGAGCGTACATGCATAGAACAACATAATAACAGAGTACTTTCTTTCACCTTTTAAAATATAATTTTATTAAACATGTAAAATAAATGTTGCCCAATCTCTCGACTTATCTCCGGTTTAAAGGTTGTAATAAGTAATACATTCAAGATAACAGCATTAGTAAGAAATGATAAAAATATATTGTATATGCACGTAACAAACCAATAGAAGAGTACTTACTTATTTCTGATATCCCAACCAGAGAGACTGGCTACTCGTTTCAGAACTTCTCTCCATGTTTTTATTTCCTTCTCTTGGAACCTCAAACTTTGTTCGTGTTGGGCAAAGGCTTTCTCATAGTCTCCGCTCTGTTTTCGCACTTGTGATGGATCAACATCATAAAAAATAGGCAGAACATGTCTGGGTGATGTTTGAATGCAATTCCAGATATGTGCTAGTTCACGCAGGCACCAAGTTGAAGAAGCACAGTCCTTTGAAAAGACAACAACGAAAACATGAGACCCTTCAATGGCTCGTATTAGCTCTGGTGCTATGGATTCGCCTTTCCTCATATCTATATCATCTTTGAAAGCATGGATGCCTTGTTTTTTCAGAGCTTCAAAAAGAAAACCGGTGAAGCTGTTGCGTGTGTCTTCACCGCGGAAGCTCACAAACACGTCATACTCAAACGAAGAAGACGAGGTGCATTGGATGATGGCATTAGAAGTAGAAGCCATTACAATTGCAAAACTGTGAAGGAAGAACAAGTGTTTGTGGATACAAATAATGAATCAGGAATCAAATAATTTTAGGTATAGAATAAATCATATTTAAGAGAGAAATACCCAACTTGTGTGCGCTTGAGGTTTTCGATAAAGAAAAAAATTTATCTGTTATCACTTATTAGAAAATTAGAAATGAGAAAATTATAAAAATAAGAGCTAAGAAATTTAAATGAAGAATTATAACTCAACAAGATCTGGAGCGGCAGGGGAAAAATGTGTTTCATTTCATGTAAAATAATATATATATATATATATATAATTAGTAATTTTTCAACTAATAATAAGGAAGATTACTTACACTTTAGTATAATAGGAGAAATGACTTCTTTTAATAAATGATAGGAATTTTGTAGCAAATTATGAGATTGAGCTTCAATAAACTCTCACAGCAAATTTATTATCATTAGAAAAAGTTACGTTATATACATGTTAAGCATTTTTATTTCTTTTATCTATAAAAATTTATTTTGAAAAAATGAATAAACTATCATTGAACGATCTAGGGAGGATTTGTGTTTGATTTTTTTTATATTTAAATTTTTCTTGAATTAACAATAATCACGCACTACTGAGTGAAATTAATCTTTAATCATTGAGAGATACATGTGATCTTTGATTCAAAACAAAAATAAAAAGTCCAACTTTGTTTAATAAAATAAATGTTAACCTAAAAGTTGAACCAGAGTAGGACCTTACATGGACATGGTGGAGTGTCCTAAGAGGTTGAAAAAGAAAGGGACCCTGACATAGTCTTGATGCGTACGTATTTGGCCATTACTGTAAAATTGATTTTTGATTAGTTCTATGAGACTTGAGTTCTTAGTTCAAAACTATGTTTCAAATATGACAATTTCTATTATGCGTGAATGGGAATAAGTCCTGCACAGTGCCAAAACTTTTTAGAGCCATACCATTAGAATGATGGGTTAGATCGATGAGTGTACCAAATATAGAAAGTAGCATATAATTTTTTTTAAAAAAATTACAAATATAAACTTAAAAATACAGCTTTCTCCAATAATTACCACCTTCTTCGATCGCAGTCACCATCTTCTTTGACCACCACCTTCTCTGACGACGACACCACCCATCATCTTCGTTGAAGTTTTTCCATCTCGTCATGGTCACTCCTTGTTCTCAATTCGCCCCCTTGTTGACCTCATTTGTTCTCTTTTTGCCTCCCTGGCCGTCGACAACCACCACACAACTATGACAACACCATGTGTGACCAAAACATCTCCTTGTGTGGCCACCAATCTTTCAGGATTCCCACTTTTCATTTTCCCCTTTTCTTCTCTCTCCTCACTCCACCTTTGTGTCCATCATCTTCCTCGTTTCATTTTTTGGCATCATCACTCACTTACACCTACGTATGGAGTACTTTCCTTGAATTCGTGGACCTCCCCCGCAAATGACAATGTCGAACGCACAAAAAAGTCGGTGGACTTTTTCGATTCCGGGGAGGTATGTGAAATATATGAGAAATGGAAGACCTAAACATGCATCCAAACATGCTCTCTGGTGGAGTAACATTTGGTTCATGTTGAAGAAATGGAAGACCATGCTTGATATGGAGTTTGTGCAATGATTACAACTTACAATTTGTCTATTGAGTGGCTTAGCGATAAACAATACTTGGGTGGTCTAATATTCAGGGGAGTCTGCGATTGTGTCAGTAGTGGCCTAGAGAATACCAAGTGTAATCAGAGTGGTAGGAAAGAATACTTGAATGTAATCACAAGTTGATTAGTGGAATCCTTTACTGTTGTGTAAAGGAGAACTGAACGTAGCTCGGATTAAGCGAACCAATAAAAGCAAGTGTTTATAATCCTTTCTAAGTTTTGCTATAGTATTCATTAAGAAATTATCTGGTGCATTTTGCCAACAAGTTTTTCATACTTCAGTTATATATAAAAGTTGATTTATTAAACAATGGACAACAGTTCCATTAGTCTTAGTAAAACTTGTATTTGCTAGTGGACAAGAGGCTCAAATCCTCACAACTTACGAAAACATGATATTTTATCTTACACACTATTCAACCCTTCCTTTTAATGTGATTTCAAATGGTATCAGAACTCAACCTCTTAGGTTGAGTATCTGAATTATACAGAGATAAAGATCCTGTAAAAGCTAGAAATGAAAGAAGGCTATTCCACCAACAAACCCCTTTTATTTAAGGGTATCAAATATGACTATTGGAATGAAATGATGATTGCACATTTTGTTCTTATGCCAAATACTAAAATACGAAAATAAGATCCAAGCTAGAAATTAAACACTTTTGTTCTAAAGCCAAATATTAAAATAAGACCCATTCCAAATAAAAGAAGGTTATCCCACCAACAAACCCCCTTAATTTGCTCATCTTGAGGAGGCTGTTACCCAACTCACCAATGCCCAAGCCTCACTTAGCTTAGATCAAAAGCTCCCTCCACTCTAAAATTGATGCCATTATCCAACGCCTTTCCAACCATGAGACCCATATTCTAAAGAATCCCCTTAGTTTAATTCTAGCCCCTTGCATTTTTGTTAATTTGCCCATCAAATTGGAGGTTCCCTATTTTGATGGCTCCAATGTGATGTCAAGATTTCCCAATTATTTAAATATCATAACAACCAGACGAGGAATGTCTCTAGGTCATTGTGTTTTATCTTGAAGGATCTACATTGAGCTAGTATCGATGAACATACCTTAACAATCAGATCTTGTTTGTCTTGGGTTGGATTCCTTCAAGCATTGGAGACACGTTTTGCCCCTTCGATTTATGATGATCCTAAGAGTGCTCTCTTCAAGATAACGCAACACAACTCTATTAATACTTACCTTTGCAAAATTTGGGTTGCCAACATCTTTCCTTCTTAGCTACTTTATTTTTTGCCTCTCTCCAGATATCTAACATGAAGTACAAGCTATGCAACCCTTTACACTCATTCAGGATGCCACTCTTGCTAAGCTTTAAGAGGACAATCTCAATGATTCCAAATGTGCCAACCGTCATCATTACAATAACCCACCCTTATTTGTTCCTCCATTGTCATCATTACCCCCTTTGACCCTCTTCGAGAACACCTTTCTTACCTTGTCCCCGCAAACCTCTCATCAAACACCTCACCCCTACAGAGCTTCAAGCTTATCACGATTTCCCCCCTTATTTGGTCGACAACCCTACTCTTGATCTTAGTGGTTCTTTGGATCCTCTCTCTGCCTAAATCAGTTTTCACGCTCTCTCTAGTCATGTGGCTCCCGAGACCCTTTGTGTCACCAACTTTATTAATGGACAGAAGGTTGTTGTCGTCATTAACAACAAAAGTACACAAAAATTTATCCAAGATGGCATGGTCTGTTCACTCGACCTCCTTCCTCGACCAACAATACCACTCAATGTCATGGTGAGCGACAACAACCACCTTACTTGTAATAAGGTGTGCTTGGTTGTTCTGATGATCCTTGAAACACATCGTTTCAATGTGGACCTCTATGTTATGGACCTCACTGTGTGGACCTGGTCCTTGAAGTTGAATTGCTTTAGGCCCTCGCCCCAGTTGTTGCTGATTACACCCTCCTTCCACGAAATTCCTGCAAGATGCTTTAAGGGGGAAAAGGAGGAGAGGGATGAGTAGGAAAAAGAGGGAGAAAAGAATTTGTCAAATCATTCAGCCATGAATTGATCCTTTGAAGGTTTTACAAAATCCTAATTTTGAATTCAAATAACATAGTGGAAATAACAACTGAATTCAAATAACATAATGGAAATTCCAATGCGATGATTATCAAATCAGCTAGTTTGAGATTACTGGATGTAGTTTATAAGATGTATTGGACTCCTCTTGGTACGGATAGACCTTTGGGTAGCAATCTGGTCCGCTACATTCCCTCCTACATGCGGAATATCCATGTCCTCATGGATAAAGATTTGTTGAGATTGCAAATCACTTTGATTCATCCGTGTGTCCCTTGAATGACTTGGATTTGACAATGAATCGTCATTTCTATTCGCACCTTCTTCGTCACCCAAGACCGAAAGCTTCTCCTCCCAAGTTTCATCTTTCGGCATGTTGTTGGACCATTGAACCAGTACTTCTTCCACTTTGTTTCCTTTCTTCCAAACCTCACGTTCTCCTAATATTGCCCCCACCTTTTCAATCGGTCTGTTTTCTTTTGAGTGTTGAGGAAATGATGAATCTAGAATGTTGTAGGAGAGATGAACGATTTTAGCAGTGAAACGTGAAACACCGGGTGTATCTTGAAAGATTCCGGCAGCTTCAGTTTGTAAGCCACTATTTCAATCCTTTGTAGAACCTTAAATGGAGCGTAGTAGCGCAGAGCGAGTTTTTGGGAGCTTCTACGTTGAACTGATTGTTGCCGATATGGTTGCAAACGGAGCAAAACCAGGTCACCTTCTTCAAATTCCCAAGCCTTTTTTTTTCACTGTATGCTTTCTTTGTTGTTTGTGCTTTGTGAAAGTTTTGTGATAAGCTACTCATGATTCTGTTTCTTGTGGTGAGATTTGTGCCAATGGCTTCCAGTTTGCTTCCGCCTAAGCAGTTTGTTAACAAGTTCAGTGGTGTTACGCCAAACGTGACCTCAAATGGTGTGAAACCCGTAGATCTGTTGAAGGATGTGTTGATGTGAAATTCAGCAAAACTTAGAATGTTGGACCACATTTTCGGATTATCGTGTACAAAAGCCATCAACTATTGTTCCAGACATCTGTTTACTCTTTCTGTTTGTCCATCACTTTGTGGGTGATAAGCTGAGCTATACTGCAGGGACATTCCTTGGAGTTTGAATAGGGACTTCCAAAAGTTGCTTAAGAAGATTGGATAGTGATCCAAGATGATGGTTTTTGGAAAGCCATGGATTTTCCCGACCGACTCCTAGAAAGCTCTAGCAACTTTGGCTGCAGTAAAGTGTGTTGGTAAAGATATGAAGTGGGCTCCTTTGGATAACCTGTCAACAACAACAAAAATAACAGAAAACCCGTTAGAGTTAGCTAAATGGATGATGAAATCCATGGTCAGATTTGTCCAGATGGTGTCTGGAGGGGATATGGGTTGTAATAGGCCATATGGAGAGTGATTTTGTGGTTTTATTTTCTGACACTCCTCACATTTTTTTTACAAATATCTTAACATCTCCCTTCATTCCTTTCCAGTGAATACTTTATTAAGGTGCAGGAATGTGTTTGGAGCACCCGAATGTCCTCCCAACAAGGAATCGAGGAATTCATGCAACAGTTTATTCTTCAGAGATGAATTCTCTGGAATGTTGTGTAGTAATATTTTGTCGAGTTGTGCAGTAATATTTTGTTGTGCATTTTCCATTCGCCCCATTTGCTTGGTTCTGTAATAAGCCCTTGGATGACTGTAATAGCGTTGGGGTCCTCTGTGATTTCCTATTGTATTATGCTTGTTAGATTGCATATTGGTCCTATGATGACTGCTAGTTGTGATTGGGGTTGTTCATGAACCCCTTATGGACATCTGGACAATGCATCTGCCACTGCATTTGTTTTGCCAGATCTGTAAACAATGGTGTACGAGAAACCCAGAAGTTATGACAAGAATTGTTGTTGTTCTGGAGTTTGGACAACTTGCTTCATTAGGTGATATAGGCTTTTATGATCTGTCCTAATAATGAAAGTTGATCCCAACAAGTATTGCCTCCACTTAGACACACCGCAAGTGATTGCATACATTTCACAAATATAGGTAGATTTCCTTTGCATAGTCAAAAGCTCTTTTAAGTTGCAAAAAGCCTTATTTTTCTCTTTCGCTCCAAGTATACCCATTTTTGGATAATAGATCACTTAGGGGAACAGCAGTGGATGCAAAGTTTTTAATGAAGCACCGACAATAACCAGCCAAGCCTAGGAATCTTCGTACTTGAGTGACCATGGTAGGACAAGGCCAATTAGCAATCAAACTTATTTTCTCAGGATCTGGTGCCAATCCTGTTCCAGAAATTATGTGACCCAAGAATTGAATGGTCTCTTTGGCAAACAAACATTTATGTGACCCAAGAATTAGAGTAGATAACACTTCCCGTAGGTGTTCTTCATGAGCTTTGAATGTGCGGCTGTAGATTAATATGTCATAAAAAAATCACCACAAATCTTCTCATAAAACAAGCGAATACCTCATTCATTGTAGCTTGGAATGTGGAAGAAGCATTTGAGAGGCCAAAGGGCATGACTAAGAACTCATAATGGCCATGGTGGGTTCTGAATGCATTTTTGTGAATGTCGTCTGGATGCATTAAGATGTAATTGTATCCTGACCTTAAATCCAGTTTTGAGAAAATAGTAGACCTATGTAATTCATCTAGGAGCTCATCAATTGTAGGAATGGGAAACTTGTCCTGTACTGTAACAACATTCAATGCTCTATAATCGACACAAAATCACCATGATCCATCCTTTTTCTTGACCAATAGAACTGGGGAACTGTAGGCAGAGTGGCTGGGTCGGATAATCCATCCTTTTTCTATCTCATTTTTCTAGTAATGTGGGTAGCAGTATGGGCGAACTTGGACAAGTTTGGTGTTTGGTAAGAGGTGGATATGGTGATTTGTAGGTCTTTGTGGGGGTAAATGCGTAGGTGTATTGAATACATCTGAGTATGCATCCAAGATACGAGAAATAGAAGGTTGGGTTGTGGCAGAGGTAGTGGGATATGAGTTTGCAACAGTAGCTAAGAGGCACATGAGATATGCTTGGATGGGTTCTTGGGTTATGAGATTGTGTAGTTGTGAATTGGTGATTAAGGATGGCGTTAAGCTAGTGTTTCCTTGTAAAACTATGGATTGCGCTTTATAGGTGAAGCACATGTCAGTTATAACTGGCCCTAAAGTGAATAACCATTGAACACCTAGAACAGTGTTAGCTCCTTGCAAGTCTAAGACATATAAATCAATATCAAAGGTATTCTTTTGTTGTAATGAGATAGGTACCTTTGTGCAAATTCCTTTGCAGAATAGGCTATCCCCATTCCCAACCTGAAATTTAAATTGTTTAATGGCCTAGATAGATAGCTCTGCAAATATTTAGATGTCCGTGCTGTTATGAAATTATGAGTACTACCACTGTCAATCATAATCTGAACTGGGAAGCCTTTAACTGTTCATGTCAGAAGAAATGCTTTGGCGGAGTGATGTCCAAAAAGGGCATTGAAACTGATTTCAGGATAGGATGGATTCTGCAGATGCACCTCTTCATTCGTATCTAGAACTGGTTGTGGTTCATCTTCTTCTTTAATTAGCATGTATAAAAATGATGCCCCAGGTTTGCATCGATGACCAAAGACATATTTCTTCTCACAATTGTAACGCAACCCTTTTTCACGTCTCACCGCCATCTCTGTTTGTGATAAATGCCTTATAGGTACAGATGCGCTCAAATTGGTTGTTGGTTTATTGGTAGTATTTGTAAATTGTGTGGTCCTTGGCATCCAACATAAGGATCGTTCTTCAGATTCTACATAATTCTGTGCAAGGCCCCATGCTGCATGGAAGTTTGTAGGTAAATGAGCTTGAACGTCACTTCTGACCTTCGATTTAAGTTCTGAAATAAACATGCTCTTTCAGAGGTTATCCGGTATGTCTGTCACTCTGCTAGATAAATTTTCAAATTCTGTTTGGTACTCTCATATTGTGCCTATTTGAGTTAACTTGCAAAGTACGCCTACAAGATCTTCATATGTAATAGATCCATATCGGCTAAGTATTACCGCACAAAATTTGCCCCAATTCGTGATTAATCCTTCTCGTGAAAAATTGCGGTACCAGCTTGATGCAGGTGCATCCAAATGAAAGGAAGCAATGCCAAGGAGGTCTAGTTCAACAATTGTATAATACTCGCAGTATTGATCAACTGCGAATAACCAATCTGTAGGATATTCATGGTCGTAACGTGGAAAATTTAAACGTATTGGTTTGGGACCTGATGGTTCTATTCGAGTAGGGCCTGTACCTAAAATGCTTGCGTTTAATCGTTGCATTTCCATGAAATGTGCCATCTCTTGTTGAAAACGATCCATCATAGTATTAAGTTACTCTTGGTTGTTGCGTTGTTATTGGTCAAGAAATGCCTGTTGTCGCTCATCACATGTTGTTTGTTGCTACTGAAGCTCATTCAATTGATCCTGTATCTTAGCCATGAGTGTTTTCTTAGCCATGTAGGTGAGTTGCTGGATGAAAGCACCAAATGTAAGGGGCAAAAGGAGGTGAGGGATGAGGAGTAGGGAAAAGAGGGAGAAAACAATTTGTCAAATCATTCATACTCCTTCAGCCATGAATTAACCCTTTTAAGGTTTTACAAAATTCTAATTTTGAATTCAAATATCAAAATGGAAATAACACGGATCCTAATTTTGAATTCAAATAACATAATGGAAACTCAAATAACAAAATGGAAATAACAACTAATCCTAATTTTGAATTCAAATAATATAATGGAAATTCAAATACAATGATTGTCAAATCAGCTGGTTTGAGATTACTGGATGTAGTTTATAAGATCTATTGGACTCCTCTTGGTACGGATGGGTCTTTGGGTAGAAATCTGGTCCGCTACAGATGCTCAATGAGTTGAGTTACAGTGCCTTTGTGGATTAGGCCTAATTGAGATTAACCACCATCAGGTAAAAAGGCTACTTCACACAAACCAAGTTGTTGCCTATTTTCACATTCAAATAAGGCCTAACTCAGAACCCTCTCTCCCTAACCCACCTTCTGTCGACCTTCCCCTTCCCTTACACTCTCTGATTACCCAATTTTCCTCCCTTTTCCAGCCACCCTCAAAATTGCCCCCTTCCCGTCTAACTAACCACTCCATTCATCGTGTACCCAATGCGGTTCCTCTGAACGTTTGTCCATATTTCTATCCTCGCTCTCAGAAGTAGGAGATTGAACGTCAAAATGATGACCTACTATGGCAAGGTCTCATCTAACCTAGTTGAAGTTCGTTTTCATCGCTGGTCTTGCTTGTCCGCAAAAAGCATATCACTTGGAGGGTTTGTTTTGACTATCGAACTCACAATGCCTTGACATTAAAGGATTGATTTCCCATTCTTATAATTGATGAAATGTTCGATGATCTCTAATCAGCCAATTAGTTTTCAAATTTGGAATTGGCTCACGGGTTTTATCAAAATTCAGATGGTTCTTGACAATATTTTAAAGGCTTCTTTCCGTACTCATCAGGCCCACTATGAGTATCGTGTTATGCCATTTGGCCTTTGCAATGAACCATCCACTTTTCAAGAAACCATGAACGAATTGTTCCTTCTATTCCTCCATCGCTTTATAATTTCCCATTCAGTGCACCCTTTGTATCTAATTCTTCATCTTAATTGCACGGTTTGAAAACATTTTGCCACCATGTAAGACCTATCCTAACTTATGCATATTAGCCTAAGTCTTCAAACATACATCTAAAATCCTGGTCAATATAAAAATCATGTTTGAATAATCTTCAATGCAAATTTTGAGCCCTAAACATGCATCCAAACAAGCTCTCTGGTGGAGTAGCATTTGGTTCATGTCAAAGAAATGGAAGACCTTGCTTGATATGGAGTTTGTACAACGGTTACAACTTACAATTTGTCTATTGAGTGGCTTAGTGATAAATAATACTTAGGTGTTCTAATATTCAAGGGAGTCTAAGATTGTGCCAGTAGTGTCATTGAGAATACTAAGTGTAACCAGAGTGTTAGGAAGGAATACTTGTTTGTAATCACAAGTTGATAAGTGGAATCATTTACTGTTGTGTAAAGGAGAACTCAACGTAGCTCAGATTGAGTGAACCAGTATAACCAAATGTTAATAATCCCTTCTAAGCTTTGCTATAGTATTCATTAAGCAATTATTTGGTGCATTTTGCACTCAAGTTTTTCATACTTCAGTTATATATAAAACTTGTTTTATTAAATAGTGGACAACAGTTCCATTAGTCTTAGTAAAAATTGTATTTGCTCGTGGACAAGAGGCTCAAATCTTCACACCTTACGAAAACATTATATTTTATCTTACACACTATTCAACCCTCCCTTTTAGTGTGATTTCAGTTGGTATTAGAACTCAACCTCTTAGGTTGAGTATCTAAATGATACAAAGAAATGAAAGAAGGTTATTCCACCAACAAACCCCTTTTATTCAAGGGTATCAAATATGACTACTCGAAAGAAATGATGATTGCACATTTCATTCTTATGCTAAATACTAAAATAAGAAAATAAGATCCAAGCTAGAAATTAAACACTTGTTCTAAAGCCAAATACTAAAATAAGACCCATTCCAAATGAAAGAAGGTTATTCCACTAACAAACCCTCTTTACTCGTCTTGAGGAGGCTATTACTAATAATTGCTATGCATATGTAAATGTTACATGTAAATCACATAGCAAATATCTTTTTTTCCCTATTTTTAATGCTTCTTTTGTGAGTAAAATGTAAAAATTTAGCTTCTTCTGAGCTTTTATCCAGTAGATGCTAAAACTAGTTGATTTATAGTGTGTTGATTGTATTTTTGTAAAAAAAATGATACAACAGAGACATGGAAGAATATGGATTGAAGATCTGGAGTGGCTCGCTTAGCGTGCACATCTAGGCTTAGCGCACAAATGTTGGCTCAGCGTGTCCATGCATGCAGGCTCAGAGTGAAAAGTGTCGGCTCAGCGCACAACCAATTCTGAAACACATAACAGTGAGCGTTTTGAAGTATAAAAGGGGAAAACCATTTACCCACAAAGAGAGACAACCAAGGAGAGAAAGAGGCCAAGTTAAGGCACAAAAAAGAGGGGAAAACCCACTCACTTGGGGCCCCCTTCCTCCATTTTCTTTCATTTCCTTCCGTTCCTCTTGCTTCCTTTTTGTACTTGTAAGCCTCTCATGACAATGGGAGGCTAAATCATCCATTGTTGGAAGCTCAACAACGAAACACTCTTGATGTAATAATTCTATGTATCTATTTAATGTTATCTTTGTATTATTGTTATTTTTCTGAGCTTTATTCATGTTAGTGGTTTGATCACCCATTTGCATGCTTTGTTATAGGTTTTAATGCATTAGAAAATGGTTATTGCCTTAGAACTGAAAAACAATTCTATACAATATCATGTCTAAGATAGAGTGGTTTTGTTTAGCCTAAGTTTTCGTCTATATCCTTAATGCAAATCGTTTAGTGAGCTCTTAAAGGAATTAGGAGTAAAGGTGATTTAGACTCTTTCACATGAGGAATCATGGTTAGAGTAGTATAGAAGGCGAAGGTAATGCGAGAATAATGTTGAATTGCGAAAAATCTTTAATATTGCATCAAAGGTAGTTTCGGTGAATTGAGCCCCCAACACGTCACACAACTCTGCATCAACCGATAACTCACCCCCAAGTGTTTGTATTCAATCTCTTTATTGTGCTCTGCTTAACTATATTTATGTTACATTTTATGTTTCCGCATTACGTGTAGAAAAATATCAAACTTAATTCGTGTTCGCTTAAAATTAGAAATATATTAGCTCTGAGTACAAGCAAAGTCTCTATAGAATCGACAGTCGGTCTTATTGTTTCTTTATTACTTGGACAATTCGATGCGCTTATTGAACCATTAATAGTTACCCAACTCTCCAACGCCCAAGCTTCACTTAGCTCAGATCAAAGCTCCCTTCACTCAAAAATTGATGCCATTATACAACACCTTTACAACTATGAGACCCATTCTGAAGAAACCCCTTAATTTAATTTTAGCCCCTTAGGTCTTCGTTTGCCCATGAAATTGGAGGTTCCCTATTTTGATGGCTCCGAGGTGATTCATTGGATATTCAAGATTTCCCACTTGTTTAAATATCACAACAACCGGATGAGGAATGTCTCTAGGTCATTGCGTTTTATCTTGAAGGATCTGCATTGAGCTAGTATCGATGGATGTACCTTAACAATCAGATCTCGTTCATCTTGGGTAGGATTCCTTCAAGCATTGGAGACGCATTTTTCCCATTATCCTAAGGGTGCTCTCTTCAAGCTAACGCAACACGACTCTATTAATCCATACCATGCAAAATTTGAGTCTTTGGCCAGCTGCATCGTTGGGTTGCCGATATCTTTCCTTCTTAGTTGCTTTATTTTTTGCCTCTCTCCAGACATCTGACATGAAGTACAAGCTATGAAACCCGTTACACTCATTTAGGATGCCACTCTTGCGAAGCTTCCAGAGTACATGCTCAATGATTCCGAATGTGCCAACCGTCATCATTACAATCACCTACCCTTATTTGTTTCTCCATTGTCATCATTACCCCCTTTTTACCCTCTTCGACAACACCTTTGTTACCTTCTCCCCGCAAACCTCACATCAAAAACCTCACCCTTACAGAGCTTCAAGCTCGTCTCGATTTTCCCCCTTATTTGGTCGACGACCCTACTCCTGATCTTAGTGGTTCTTTTGATCCTCTCTCTGCTTAAATCAGTTTTCACGCTCTCTCTAGTCATATGGCTCCCGAGACCCTTTGTGTCACCAACTTTATTAATGGATAGAAGGTTGTTGTCCTCATTAACAATAGCAGTACGTAAAACTTTATCCAAGATGGCATGGTCTTTTCACTCCACCTCTTTCCTCAACCAACAATACCACTCAGTGTCATGGTGGGCGACAATAACAACCTTACTTGCAATAGGGTGTGCTTGGTTGTTCCAATGATCCTTGAAACACATCATTTCATTGTGGACCTCTATGTTATGGGCCTCGTTGGAGTGGACTTGGTCCTTGGAGTTGAATGGCTTTAGGCCCTCGCCCAGTTGTTACTGATTACACCCTCCTTCCATGAAATTCCTGCAAGATGCTCAATGGGTTGAGTTATAGTGCCTTTGTGGATTAGGTCCAATTGAGATTAACCACCATCAGGTAAAAAGGCTACTTCACACAAACCAAGTCGTTGCCTATTTTCACATTCAAATAAGTCCTAACACATAACCCTTTCTCCCTGACCCACCTTCTGTCGACCTTCCCCTTCCCTTACACTCTCTGATTACCCAATTTTCCTCCCTTTTCCAGCCACCCTCAACTTTGCCCCCTTCTCGTCCAACTGACCACTCCATTCACCACGTACCCAATGTGGCTCCTCTGAACATTCGTCCATATTTCTATCCTCACTCTCAGAAGTAGGAGATTTAATGTCAAAATGATGACCTACTATGGCAAGGTCTCATTTAACCTAGTTGAAGTTTGTTTTCATCGCTGGTCTTGCTCGTCCGTAAGAAGCATATCACTTGGAGGGTTTGTGTTGACTATCGAACTCAGAATGCCTTGACATTAAAGGATTGATTTCCCGTTCTTACAATTGATGAACTGCTCGATGATCTCTAATCAGCCAATTAGTTTTCAAATTTGGAATTGGCTCAGGGGTTTCATCAAAATTCGGATGGTTCTTGACAATATTTTAAAGACTTCTTTCCGTACTCATCAGGGCCACTATGAGTATCATGTCATGTCATTTGGCCTTTGCAACGAACCATCCACTTTTCAAGAAACCATGAACAAATTGTTCCATCTATTCCTCCATCGCTTTATAAGAATGTTTCTGTTTTCTTATTTTTTGGCGTTAAGCTGATTAGTTTACTTGTGAGAAAACAGAAAACTGAACAGTAGAAAATAAAGATGAAAGCTGTGAAGAAGACTTAGAGCTTCCGTTCTTTGATTTTTCTACAATAATTCGTGCCAGAGATGACTTCTCAAGTGACAAGAGGCTTGGTGGAGGTGGTTATGGGCCTGTGTACAGGGTAAATATCCAAATATTCAACTTACCAATTGACAAAAAGATACAAAGATCATGGATTCATAGCTTTGGCATACTATTACTTGAGATAGTGAGCAGGAAGAAAAAACAGAGAAGTTTTCTATCCAGATCATGGATTCAATCTATTAGGACATGTAAGAAAAATAGCATAACTTTGTTTTATTTACTTATTATTAAGTTGAAGGATCGTAACTTCATTTTCATTGTTATAGGCATGGAGGTTGTGGAAGGAGGACACTCCAATGAAATTAGTTGATGCTTCTTTGGGTAACACCTTTACCATATCAGAAGCACTACGCTGCATCCATGTTGGTCTTTTATGTGTGCAACTATATCCAGAGGATAGGCCAAACATGGCATCAATGATTTTTATGTTGAGCAGTGAAAATACTGTCACAACCTAAGGAACTTGGATTCCTTCACTACTACAATAATAACTTTTTAAGACGCGTATTTTAAGACGGTTGTCGAAGAACCGACTTTGTAGGCATACTGGTGGCATTTTTGTAAATAATTATAACTTTTCAAAATCGGTTATTACGGAACTGTCTTTAAAAGATATTTTCAAAAAAGTTTTTATAAAAATCGTCTTTCAAATTAGATAATTAAAGTCGGTTTTATAAAAAATTCAGAAACCATCTTCATTGGGTGTGCCTTTTAGCCTTTATTATTCGTTCCTGCACTCTGCTCACGGTGTTTTCAAAACTTTTCAAAAACCCAAAACCCTTCACCTCCCCTTCGTGGACGTCAGCCCCTCCCTCCTCTCCTCCGTCGATCCCAACGACGTCATTCACTTTGCGCTCTCTTTGCCTTCTTCGACGCATAAAATCATGGGTTCTTCGAGTCATGCTCGACTACGGCGGCCCTGATCCGGTCTCCAACTGGGACGCGACTGTGGGTGCAAGGCCCAAGACCAAGCCAAAGGACGGTGAAGGCGGTGGCGATGACCCCGAGTAGGCCAAGCTCTGAGTCGGGCTCAACTCGACCATTATAAGGGAGAAGCCCAACGTGAAGTGGAACGATGGTGAGGGTTGTCTCCTATCGATGAGGTTCTTTTGTTCGATCTCTCATATCAGATCTGGATACCTTTTCATTGCAATTTCTTCAATCTCCTTTGTTATACTCAAATGTCACCTGAAATGTTCTTAATTTCTCAGCATTTGTTATACTATTTTGTTGTAGTGTTTTCTGATAAATGTGATAGAACGGGGTGACATCCCAATACAATCGCGAAGGACACTAAAAACATGTTGCAAGTGTCAGTTGTCTAGAGGATTACAACATAGGATGACTGGATAGGATTTGCCTAAACAAGAAAAATAGTCTGAAGGATTCTAACTTACACCAATGGAGAAGGTGGAAGTTCGTATCGGATCCTTATTTACTTGTATCACACAATATAATAATATTTAATATTTATAAAATACTCCTTAATCTATATGCATTAATTTTAAACATCAATAATTGTAGGTAAGAGATAATTTCATTTAAACATCAATATGCACGAGGGTCCTGGATTAAACAATTTTTCCCTTCATATGTGTGTAAGTTTAGACACGAGTTTGGATTATATCTGACCACTAAAGTCTCTTTCAATCACAGGATGAGCCGTTTTGTGTATGTAACTTATCGGCAAATAGTAGTTGTGGTTGTGATGCTCCATTTTGCATACTTTCTAGAGAGGTACATGTACTTTTCTCTTCAAGAGATGGTCTGCATTTGCGTGACTTTTCTTTGTGTTATCAATCTGGTAGCATTTTAATATGTAGCAACCTGATATGTAGCAACCTTGATCTTGTTGTGGCTGTTTTGAGTTGTTGTCACTGAGGCTCTGAAATTGCAAGTATGAGTACTCGTTGTTGTCATTGGATAAACCAGAGCAACTCCTCTGTTTTGAAGAGGAAGAGGAGCTTATAGTCAGTGGTGTGAGTTGTCATGAATCTTCCATTGAGGAAGCAGATAAGCTTCTCATAGTTCCAGAAGGTTTTGTGAAGAAGGCATGCTCATCCACCTCCTCTTTCAGTCCATACACATGGCAAGTCATGTCTGATAGTGAAGGAAAGGTGTTTCGTTTCCGGAAGGCACTAAAATTGATCGTATTAGGGGTATGTTATCATTTATGCTATGATTTTTTTTCTGTCTGCACCATTATCTTTGTCATCATCTGTTTGTCACCATAATCATCTTCTTCAAGCTTTGGATGCTTCATGCTCATGAATTTGGTGCACCTTTTCTTGTTTTATTGGACAGAAATGATTGTGGCATGTTAGTAATGGATTTGAACAAACATGCCTAACTTTGTGTAATATAAACTTAGTTTTATTGCCAGTTCATACAGTTGTTAAGGCTTTAGATTGACGTGTTCTTTGTCAGCTGTTCTCATTGACTTGTTTTTCTTGAATTTTCATTCCAAAGGTGCAAATTGATTTGCAAATAACCAGTTTGGCATAATAGCTTAATTTCCCCTATGGTGCAAAGGTAATAGAGTAGGGACAAATTTTGGGCATGGCAATCTGGTTACTTTCATGCCGCGTTTTGAATATATTTATTGTAGATTACTAGATGTTTAACTTAAATTTGAAAGTTTAATTTTCCTTTTTCCATCAATATGAATGTATAAATCCGTACCTAGAATCATCAAACACCTGAGCTTCCATTTTTCTTTCTCAAATTTAAGCTATTAAATGAATTGTAGGTCATTTCGATTAGTTACACTTTTACCCGTTTTTTGTTAGGGTGTAGATCCATTAATAAGACCAGAACTTCTGTCTGAGAATCAAGTTTATGAAGCACAAATGGTAACTCAACTGAAAATATCAGATGTACCACAGCCAGCAATAATAAAATTATCATGTTGCTAGAGAGACAATAGGAAAACCACCTGAACTAGACACTGATGGTATCTGGTGTGCACTACCTGGATCTTTTCCGGAAAATTTCACTTTTAAAACAAGGTATGCTCTGTTCATATATGATGACACAACATGTATTGATCCTTCTGATTTTTGTGCTTGAGAATTGAGATTCATCACTTTATGTGGATAGTTCATTATTCACAGGCCAATAATGCTTTCTGGTTTTTTTGTCAGAAAAGCTTTCATTGGTTATAGGATTAATTTTTTTTTCAAATTTTAGAGAGATACAAGAGGTTTTGTCAATTTATAAATCGATTATTGAGAGCAAGGATTAAGTTGCGTGGATAAACTTGTTGGGTGGATGGGGTAGTTAATGATAATATATAACACAAAGTGTGGTGTCACAGACAAAAGAACACATCCATATATATATAAATAAATAAAAACAAAGGTTGTATTTGTATCACCATCTAAGTATGCAAGAGGTGTTAGTTAAATAACACTTCTCACTGATCTCTTTTCTTTCACTGTCATTCAGAGGTGATGCAGTTGCTTCATAACTTTAAACCTTAAGATGAACTGAAACAAAACAGCTAAACAAGTGCAGAAACACTATCTTCAATAACTTCTGTGTTCTAATATGATGGAATGTAAAATTCTAAACTCCAAACCATCCATGCATGCCATGGAATCTACATTTTTAAGGGGCAACTAAATGTGGCAATGAAACAATGTAAAGCTAGGCATAATCTCACCATTCCTCTAGAATTAGTACTGCTCCATTGAGCTGCAGACTGACAAGTGTTCTTCACAAACTTTTTCCATGGAAAATTAAGGAAAGTGCAAAAGAAGTGAAACTGTTAGGACGTGTTATTCTAGTACTAAGAGGGAATAGAACAAAAGAAAAATAAAAATACAACAACTAAGCTTCCCAACCTTCAAAGCAGATTTAGGACTGTTAGAGCCTGCTTTCTCCATATTTAACTAAGTGGAGTGGAAAAAGATGAAATTTGGAGGTTGGTAACAGTCTGAAAATTTTATTTTCTGTTGCCACATCACCAGCATGCTCTAGGATTTGCATGCTTTCTTGTACCAAACTTTCTGATTAAACCTCCCTCTCAGCCATATATTTGTCAAACCTTGTTATGTTCCTTCAAATTTCCACTTGGTTTAATTGAGGGATAATCCCTAGTTCATATTGATGAATCATGAGTTTACTAGCATGTTGAATTTGATCATGTGGAGAATACTGAGGTGTCTGTTACATAATTGGAAATTTGGCCACTCATTGTAGTTGTTAGTGTCACTTTAATTATGTAATATTGAATGAATACTAAAAGACATAGTTTTTACAGTTTCCAAATAGAGAAAAATTGCTTGCTTAATTAGTGTATGTCAAGTTGGCAAAAGCCTAATCAATTACTTTTAAGGTAAAAAAGACAAAAAAATCTACTGATCTTCTCTGGTAGAGCACCAAGGGGAATGCCAATATGCCATTGGTATCGAATTTTCATGTCTATGTGGGAAAATGTGAGCTCAATACCAAAAAAAAAAAAAACAAGGGAGAGGAAAATGAAAATGTTTTTTATTTTTCTTTTAACAATAACATTGAGTGTTTGATCTGTTATTTTTTGACTACATGTGGCAACAGAAAAAAAACAAAAGATATAAACAAGCAATTGGGTTTAATTTGATGTGGTCAGGAATTGGTTATTTGATTATTCATTTGTTAATGTAAATTGAAAGTGGTGTTCCACTTTCTAGCTTCTTTGACTTGCTTTATTATTTTCTTTCTGCTATAAAGGAATATCTATCCTCCACTATCATATATATATCATATGCTTTCTCCCTTTTTTTTATAGTAATGATGCCATGTATCGAACCATATGCTATTTACTCTATTGTTATAAGCAAGGCTTTTTAAAATATCGGTCATGTTTTCTCATGTATCCATCTCCATTCCCCCTTAGGCCTCCAGGACTGCCTTCATTCCTTGATATGCTTCTTACCACACGTGAACTTAATAGTTCTTCATCCGTGAAACATTCCTCATTATTTTAGAATGATCATGTGTTTTATTTTTATTCTTAAAATTTATTTTGTAAAATAAGTTTTAAAATAAGATAAAAAAAGTAAGTGGAGAAAAAAATACAACCGCATAATCAAGAGCAATAGAAAAATAAAAATTAAAAAGATAGCCTAGATATGTTTTAATTTTTAAAATTATATACTTTTAAAATTATTCTTGTTAAATACATATTTTTTCTTTTCATTTTTTTAAAACAGAAAATAAATTTTATAAAAAAGAAGCAAATAAATGTTCTTCTATTTAATATTTGTTTTCTTTTCTAAAAATATTTGATGTAAACATTTTGTGCTGCCTTGTGGAAACATCATTTTCGTTCTAGGCTGCCTCCAGGTATTTATCTATTTTAACATTTTAACAATTTTTCACTTTATTCAAAACTTGTTAAATTATAATGTGTATATATTGACAGTGAAAATAGTTTTTTATATTTTCATTTAATTACACATTAATATAGTTGGGATGCATTTTTCTTTCATGATTCCAACCATTTTTTCAAAATAGTTTTTTATTGTCTACATTGGATAAATCACAAACATAAGTCATTTTTTTTCAAACGGGACACATTAGTTACTAATAAACATTTTATATATAGCCTTCCTTTTCAAACGGGACACACTAGTCTTTGGAGGTCCTTTTTTGTTTTTTTTCCTAGGCATTAGGTGTCTTTATGAATTAATAAAAGCAAAATTCGATCTCCAACTTGATTGCAGGTCATGGTCAACTTATTTGCTACTCTTTATGTGTCTCATACTCTCATGCATGGCATAAATGACTTCTTTGTTTGCATCAAGTTATAAAGTGAGTGGAATTTTATAAATGTAGTAGAGTGAATCACAAGTTAAAAAAATCAAAAGAGTAATAGTGAATCTGGGGTTAGTGATGTCTATCTACTGTAATAAGATTGCCATGTTTAATTGGAGATTTTTTAGACTTTCTTTTGCATAATTTTGTTCCAATATGTCTCAACTATTTCCTTTTGCTTTCATGTCACTTCTATATATGATAATCAATATAAAAATATTTTTATGTACTTTTCTACTTTTATGATTTAAAAATATAGGTCAACCCATTAAGAGTGATCTAGAGGTAAATGGTTTATCTTTGTACTTGTAGAAGACAAATTTTATAGCACCTTATGATCTATGTAGCTATGATCCATGATTCCATGGAGCTGACCCACCTAGTGGGAAAAGACTCCATTGTTGTTGTGCATATAGAAAGTTAATTGGCTGGAATGGACTAACTGTTTTTTTTTTTTAAACAGTGATTCTATGACGGTTCTAAGGCATAACCGTCTTAGAATCACTGTTTTTATTTTTTTTTTGTTTTAACACAATGATTCTAAGACGGTTCTTAAGCATAACCGTCTTAGAATGGTCATATTCTAAGTTAGTTATGCCAAAGAATCGTCTTAAATCACTTTTTTTATTATTTTAACACACTGATTCTAAGACGGTTCTAGGAAATAACTGTCTTAGAATGGTCGGTTATACTAAAAAACCATCTTAGAATCACTTTTTTCTTTTTTATTTTAACACACTGATTCTAAGACGGTTCTAAGGCATAACCGTCTTAGAATGGTCACATTCTAAGATAGTTATGTCAAAGAATCGTCTTAGAATCGTTTGATAAGAAGACGGTTTAATAATCCTCTTCGAATGTTTGACTTTTAACGACGTTAGATATAAAGACGGTTGAAGAACCGTCTTTGTATAGAGTTTAGAACTGTCTTTGAAAAACGCTTTTGTAGTAGTGTTTATTGAAAGAGTGAAGATTGATTGAGAATCTTCAACTAGCAATGAAATTAAGACTTCCACTAATGAATTAATAGTGACCATGCTAGATGCTAGATAGAGATGTTTCGGTAAACTTTTGTGTCGTGTAAGTGCAGTATTCTATTTACTCAATGGTCTTCAACTTAAAGTTCTGTCTATAGCAGTATAGCCCATTATGTCTCAGGAAAAACTCCATCATACATATACTTCTTTTGAATTTGTTGAGGTAATCTGATAGATAGTTCCAATACATATATGATATGTTAGATACAGATTCCTACTTTCAATTAATAAATGTGTAAGTACTATTTATTGTGTAAGTGAAACATTAAATTGTTAATTATATCAAGGATCATTCAATAGCATAATATCATTTGCGAACTTGACTTTTCTGCTAATTACTTGGCGGTCAGTAGATATGTCAGAGGATCATTCAATGATATTCTTTGAACATGACCTTTCTGCTGATAAGTTGGTGGTCCACTATGTTTCACTGTTCTCTCTCTCTGCTTTTGACTGTAAATATGGCAAAAACGCCTTGATATATAATTAGGAAAGAAATTTATAACAAATATCAATGACCAATGTACAGTGCAACAAAACCACAACGTACACAATCCAAAACATTGTCTGGTTGAAAAGAAAACAGTCACTACTATTGCAATGAAACCACAACACTAAATGCAAAAACATTGTCTTGTTGAAAAGAAAACAATCATTACCATGGAAACACGAACTCTCAGATTCAAGAACTACAATATTGGTCACTATCTTCGAGCAATATTATGGAGATAATGTTGAGGATCTCGCTTAAGCTTCTTTGTGCTGGCGGCAATACATGAAATAGCAAAAAGGGGTGTAAAAAGCCTACATGTAAATAAATGGTTGATAATTGTCATAACTTCCTATATTTTGGTGTCATTTTGGGACAAAGAGTTGATATCTCTTGTACTTCTGAAATTTGTTTATGTCCATTTGAGTACAGTTTGAATAAAAAGCAAGGTTTCACTAGAATTTACTAGTTTATACTTTTATGTTTGATCTTGGTTTGTTTTCTTATGTTTTGTAAGACCATTGTGGAAGCAACACCTCAGCAAAGGAGATATCCTAAAAGTGGTCTTAAGGCGTCAATGATCCTTTGGTTTGAACTCTAGAGCTTTGGAGGTTTCGCAGAGGCAAAAGAAGTTTTTGAGTGTTTTGGAGCCTTGCACACCCATGCAAGAAATTATGAAGGAATTTGTACACCTATTCAATGCTGAAATCTGAAGTGGCCGAGAATTATACACCCACACAACAGGACCATGCATATGTGCAATGTCTGCTACTGTAATTCCCTATTATTTTTCATTTTGTTTTGTATTGGACTTAAACTCTATTTTAGTCCATTGCTTTAAATAGGAAAAGTCTAACCTAGTTTGGGGGCTTTCCATTTGTCATTGGAGAGAAAACAGAGACGAAGAAGTTCTAGATGACTTTGGAAGCTTTTCTCCATGACTCTGAGTAGCTAACTTCTCTGTTTCATTGAGGTTTAATGGAGTTGGTCCTACTTTCATGTAATTGCTATCTTATTTCTATTCAATAAAATTTTATTTATATTTTACTAATTTATAATTAAATTTCATAAACTAATATGTAAATTATATACATAATTCTTTTTGTAAATTGAGTTTAATGTCCAGACTACTTTTACTCTAAATATTTACCTAAAATAAAAAATACTTATGTATTAAATATTTTTTAATTTATAAATTTTGATAATTTGAAAAAAAATTATTCACTAATGATACATAGAAAATAATGTTAGCATAATTAACTAAACAAAACAAGTATTTTATTGTCTTTTTTATGAATAATTTTAAAGTAAATAATTAGAGTAAAAATAATTTATATATTAAAATCAATTTCAAAAACATTATGTAAAAATTTTCATATTAATTTTAAAAATTTTAATTATAAATTGGAAAAATAAAAATAAAAATATGTAAACTATTCAAAATGAAAACATATAAAATTACATAAAATACAAATTAAAAAAATTTATATATTAAATATTTTTTATTTATAATTTTTGATAATTTGAAAAAAAATTAAAACTCTTGTCTAATGATAGATAAAGAATAATATTAAAGTAGTTAATTAATAAAATAAGTGTCTTAATGATTTATTATTTTGTGTATGATTAAAATATCAGACGTTCAATTTCTATTTACACACTTATATTTTTCGTTTCATTTAATTTTTTCAACATAAATTCCAAGTAAACATCAATATGTTATATCAAAGTCAGTGTTTGACTTTGGATGATCAACTGATAAAAGGGACAAAATTACACTCTAGTCTAATATAAAAGGTACTCCTCTTTTTTCTTTTAATTGTTGAATTTTTCAAAAAATATATTTTATTTATTTATCACAAAGTTCAAGATCACGTTAATTACTCTTTTATCAATTATATTTAACATATATTTTAATTCTTAATTAATTTATCCATACAATTATTTGTATAGCTGAAAGAAAAAAAAAAGATAAAATAAGAAACTTCACAATTATTTTATCATATTCAAAAAACTTTATTGTATTTTTTGATGAAAACATAAAAACCTTAAAAAAAACATATCAAAAGGAATGGAGGGAATA
>PYAF01005640.1:0-18819 GCA_007407185.1 Glycine tomentella
AAGACCAAAATATTGTTCCTTCAATTTACTTAAGCCATAAGTCTATAATCACAAACTTAAATCATCATCTCTTATACTCATGTCATTTCAACTTATTTCATTATCTATTAAGAGTTTTACTTGACTTGCTTGGCATAATTAAACTTTGTAACACTTACTTAATCTTTGTCTCAACACTTTAATTGTGAGGGTCATTATAAATTTTATAAAAATTATCTTAAAAATTATAATAATTATTTATAATTGAATTACAGTGTTATATTATTTTATGTTGTGAGTGCATTATTTTGTTATAAAATTTTAAGAATTACATATTTAGATTTTAAATTCAAGATAATTCATTAAATTAGAATAATTTCATATCAATTGATTCATGTTTATAGCGATAATGTATCTGATATGAATTATCAAAACAATTATTGACAAATGTTTGTCCAAGAAAAATATTTTTATTTTTTAGTGTTAAAATACTATGTTAGCTTATCTAAAAACTTTGACAACAACGGATATGTTTATTAAAGAAAAAAGTTTTTCAATTTTTCTGTTTTTTTATAAATCATTAAAAAATATTATTTCATTTTTACTTTATTTTTAATTTATAAATAAAATTTATATAATTTTTTAACATTAAAGTATAAATAAGAGAAATTTTTTTATATTATTTATAAAATGGTAAATAATAAGAATACATTTTACTTAAATGACAAGTGATCTCCTTATCAAATATGCACACAATAATAGCAACTAGACTATCCACTCAAGCTTTTTTGACTTGCCTCTTCTTTAAGCAAACAAACAAAATATATATCACTTTTTTTTCTTCCCTCTTTTTGAATTTCACTTTGCTGTTTGTTTATTACTGTTTTAACCACTCATAATGAGTAGATGCCAGCAGCTAAGCCTATTACAGTGAAAGAGACCACAGCTTGTTTTTCTCATCTTTTCTTTATGGCTCTTATTGCAAAACCAAGAAATGCCATTTAATTCACTTGGTCAGAATAATAACATTGATTTGTCTTGAGCTAATTATTTATATTAACCTCGTTGTGGCCTTTTTTAATAATGGAAACTATAATGGTCCACCACATTACAAATGGACACACGACACTTAATGGAAGATCTGAGTCGGTTCCGATTTGCAATCGAGTCTTGGGTCCCATTATAATCCGAAATTTCCAAGTTAACTGTGAATTCAGTTTAATTAACGTTCAAATTTGGAATATTGCTTAGATAGTCATCATCTTAGTAATTATAAATGTTGTCATCCACTTGCTATACGTCATAGGAAGGCGTAGTACAATTGATCTTTCCATGATGTGGTTTCAATTTTGAATCAAAACTAATGGGGCCATTATTCTCATTTATTTTTCCGTCCAAGATCAAGGTCAATTTTCTATATGTAATTGCACATTAAAGATTTTCATACGGCCACCACCACCTCCTACATTTGGCCTATATAACCTTTGAAGGTCCTAAGAAGCCTTCAATATATTCTTTATACGCTTTGCTTTAATAGGAATGACGTACCACCAGTGATAGGCATATTGCCATAATCTTAGTCCCCCTTGTTTTTTTTTTTTATTCCTGTTGCTTTTATAAACATATAGATTATGTTAAACAAAAAATTGAAAAATTAATTAGTAGTTGAAAGATAAAAAATTAGTTTATTAAATTATAAGTTTTTGGTAAAATTAGTTGTTAGAGTAATTGAAAAAGTGTAAAATGAGAAAAAATAATAAAATCATGATTTGTTAATTTAAAATGATAACTAAAAAATTGAATAAATATATTAAGAATAAAAATGGAAGAAAATATAAAAAGTTAAAAGTTAGAGTTTTAAAAAATACTACTTCAATTAGAGTTTCAAAAAACGCTAAAAGCTACTAAAAACATTTATTTACCAAATAGTCAAATATTTTTTAACACTACTAGAAAAAATAGTTTTAACATCGCTACGTAAACATCGATTTTTAATAAAATTGATGTTAACAAAAATACGGTGGCATATTTGTAAATAACGTGAGTTCGTTAACATCGATTTTTGAAAAATCGATATTAACAATTGTCAGATTAACATTTATTTTTGAAAAACTGATGTTAACATGAGTTCGTTAACATCGATTTTTAAAAATCGATGTAAAATTTGATGTTAACATATGCTTTCTTAAAAATTGATGTTGTTATTGTCCAATTTATAGTTTGTTCCCTCTTCTCGTGCTCACTCTCACTCTCACCCTCTCTCTGCGACTCTAGTAATTCTAGATTTCAAATCCTCACTATCGCTCTCATTCTCATATTGACTCTCACTCTCGCTCTCTCGCGCTCTCACTCTCGCTCTCTCGCGCTCTCATTCTGACTCTCAACAGCGGCGGTTGTCACACTTCTCAAGTTTGACTCTCAGAGGCAACGATAAGGGCGTCTACACCGGAGAGGTCACGAAAGGTTAGCGAAGTCTTTCTCTTCTTTCTTCTCGTTCTCGCACTACCATTTGATACTTGTTTTGTTTTCCACATTGTTATTTGTATTGATGAGGGAATTGTTCTTGGTCAAAATGTGTGAGACATATGCCATGGTTAGTTCTGTGAAATTAAGTTGCTTAAAACGTGTTTGAAGAAATGTCTACCTTCCTATGTGTTTGGAATTGAGTAATAATATATCAACAGTAATGCCCACCAACATGAAACACTTCACAACATTCATGTGTTTTTAGAAATCAAATATAATAGTCTAAAATTTATAGAACCAAATGTGAATCAAAATTCCAAAAGTAAGATATTAAAGCATGGACAAGTAATCTTTCACAAAAGTGAAATAATCCAAAAATCAACTATTGGAACAACAACCATACCAGTTTTAGGAATTTCAAAACTTAAACAGTGCATAAATAGTACTAAGGTCCAAAAAATTCTAAAACGTAGAGGCCCAATCAAAAGTTTCAATCTACATTAAAAAAAAAAGAGACCAATCCAATGGAAAATAATAATTCATTGATTTCACAACACCGAGTGTTTCACTAAAACCCAAAAGTGAAACTATAACTGAAAGTCCTAATGGATTTCAAGAATCAATAAATAATAATACCCAAATCTGAATACATAATTCACACTAACAATCCAAAATATTTCGAAAATAAAAATCAGTCAAAACAAACTAATAATTTCAACCAGTAACGCCTCTGATTTTTGAAAACAATAACAGCTAACTTCGCATTAGTTGAAACAGTAAACATAGAAGATAATAACCAGGAAAATAATTCATGTTAGCATTGAATAAAATAATTCACTAGAATTCTAAAGGACACCATTCCAAAAGTGTATTCCATAAAAGATGCATAGTTGAAAAAAGTCCTCAAAAGTCCAAAGTTTATAAATTGTGGGACCTACCCATGTAAAACTATTTCTTATAAACGACATAAATAATTCCAGACATATGTGTGGTGAATATAAAATTCAAAAAATGATATTTAATGTTTACTTACTAATAACTAATAAATGTTAATACTAACTCATCTGTGGTGTTCAAAAATAAATATAAGTATTCATGCTAAGATGAACAAACCATGAAACATTGTTATTCACACCATCAGAAAAATTTCAAAATAATAAGTGAAACCAAAAGTGGGGTCCAATTCACACAAAAAATGCCAATATCCGAAAATGAGGTCCAAAATATTGGAACACTAAGCCCATGCAAGTGTGAAAACAATGAAACCAACTCCTTTATACAACAATGCAATACAACAATAAGGCTTGCACATATAGTATGGTATAAACAATACCAATTACAAAATTCATATTAGTTAGCCAAGTTTATTCAATACGAAATAACACGGAAACTAAGGGCAAGACTTTAGTACTTTAAGCTCACATATACAAAACATTAGCAAATAGCAATTAATGCGTGAGCAACATAACTATGCAAAGATAATAATAAATTACATTAATTCCCTTTTTAAAGTGAAATAAGAAAATAATTCACTAATAAAGCCAATATTAGGCACATGTTCTGGTTCTCCAAATTCATGCAACAATAAATGCACAAGACTTTAATAATTATTTCACGAAAATTGAAACTTTCAAAATAGCTTAAAATTTTCACAAAAAACAAAAGCAACCCACACCAGTGTCAACAAATTCATTGAAACTAAAACTTTATATTTACGAAACAATTTTGTTGAAACCATAACAATTCATCAGATAAGAATAGTGAATCAGAATTCAAATCATGAACAGTGTCATGAAACTAAACAAAATTGAAATAATTATTAGCAATAAATAATTCAGGTAACAATAGCAATAACGAAAAAATATGAAAAAAAAATTGAAACCGTTGTGAAACCCCAACGAAAAGCTAAAGTGCAGGGAACATGAAAATCAGTTTCAACTATCGTACCATCTTCAAGCTACAGCCAGGTCAAGAGTTGTCTTCAAGTCGGGTCACTTCGACCAGGTATAAAATCCAATGGTTTTCAACCATTCTGATATTTAAAAAACACGTTTTTATTTTATTTATTTCAATGTTAAAACAATTCATGCAATTTTTGGATAAACTACAAATATTAACTATATGAATTATTTATTATTGGTTCAATTTGTTACACATTTCTTGTGAACTAGACGCTAAACTCATATGACATTACTCTATAAAATCTACATTTTATGTAGACTTATAACTTAAAAACTTGTTTTACTCAAACTATGGTGTTGCTTAATACAATAACTTATTATGTTATATATATATATATAGCGAGAAGACAACCCATGATTAACAACGAATTGATTTTGTGAAAATTGTCGAAAAGGAAAATGCACCAAGAGAAGGACTAAATCAGAGAAAAAAGGAGTGGGCCATTTGTTATACACGATGAGGTATGTAAACTGAAAGAAATCCCAATAAAAATTACAGAACAATAGTGTACGAGAAATGATGATCAAGAAGGCATAAAAGAATGTGAATGAAAATCGAATACAAAAAAAGACCTTTTAATTAAGGTAGCACAAAAGTATTAAGATATTCAATTCAAACAACCAAACAAATTCATGTTTAATGGAATTTACAATCATATGAACCTGGCTCTGATACCAAATGATAAATCTAAAATGACGGATCATGTATATGATTATAAAACACCAAATAACAATAAATCAGAGTTATCAAAATTATGATTGTGTGTACCTTGTTGGACCATTACTGAATCAAAGAAAAGCTGGAGAAGATGAGGGAACAAGATGCCAGAGTCTTCCTCTCTATTGCCTATTCAGAAATTGACAGCCTTCAAAGATGGGAGCATAATGACTCATGTGGCTTAATCCCATATAAATAGGCTAGAGAGGAGACCTAGCCAATTACCCAACAAAGAGTCTGTGCCCACTAGGTCCACCTATCATGGAAAACCAGGGTCACACTAAAGCCTACACTACTGCTCAACTAGGCCCAATAGCAATAGATGCCAGAAGCCCAACTCAATATGATCACAATGGGCCAGTCAAAATATTAAAATTTGAATATTCATTAACCCAATTAATTTAAAATACAAAATTAATTAATTAATGTTTTCCATATAAAGGAAAATTTCTAACATCCCACACTACAATCTCATACTTCTAATGTGGGACTCCAAGTCCCATACCTTGCAATTGGATCCTGACATCCCACCTCGCTCCGCAGCTCCGACGTCCACGCAAGCTAGTTGTGCACTAGCCCTTTGACTAGTCCCGACGAACACTGCAATGCCGATGTTACCACCTACGCCGCTCATTTGCAAATGGGAGTCAGTAAATTTTTGAGAATTTGACTAATCTATAAGAGTGAAGAGACATGATGAGTTTTACATTGGTCCGTGTTTCAGAATCACTATGACCGTTAACAATTGCCAATTTCTGATCTCCAAATGCAGATAATTTTTCTTTTTTCAAATTTCTAGAACATTTTGTTGCAGTAGAGAATTTTCCGTGTTAATGGCTCTGGTTTTCTGCTTTTTGTTGAAGTATTGGTATTCTTCATAATGTGAGTGTATCATGCATGAGAGTCGTTGCTATATATATTGATAGTCTCTACAATCTCAATTTTTTCATTTTTGTAAATGTGTTGCAATTGAAATTAAAATCATTTGATTACTGTTTCAACTTTTGATTTTTGTTTCTTTGGTTCTGTATCTGAAAGTTAATCAAACACTGCATTTTATGATTAGATGATGTAACTGTTTTTATACTGAGTGTATTATAATGAATTGAATTCTATTGACACTGCCAAAATTTTCAATATATAGCTCAGAATATATAGGGTTTTTGGAAAAAAATGCTGTATATATAAAACATGGAGGTGATATACACCGCTTGTTTGAATGAGTGAGGTCTAATGTCCCTAATAATGAGTTTATATCGCTTGGACAAAAAGTGGTGTCTTAAGATTTATGTTTAATGACCTCGCAGTCTGACAATCCTCATTACACTCTTACCCCCAAATTTCAAACCCTCGCTCCCAACCCTAATATAACCTCGCAGTCTTGCACTCGGCACGGCCGCCATGACTTGAGCTACGGCCGCACCCGCTGCGGGAGATTCAGATTGGTCATTTCCTAAGAAGAATAGTGTCCATTGAGTCTCAACTGTGGGTGGCTTCGAAGTACGGCTTGAGGTTTTGGAACTTCAAGGATCTGTATGCATCATGGTGTGGCATCAGAGAAGAAGGCATCACTGATTGGAGATGGAGTATCGAACAATCCTCAAGTTTCATGAACAAGGAGGAAACTGCGGTTCAGTTTTCTAATCCTTGGCCTGAGTGGTTCCAACTCATGAAGTACTTGCTCGACAAGGGATACTTCTGTCATGAAGAGGGAAAAATGTTCTGCAATGCTGGTATAGGTATGAAGGATGTCAATGTCATTAGAACCATGTGCCTCAATTTCTGTAGAGACCACTTTCATCTTTTAAGGTAAAATATACATTTTAAAAGAAAGTGTTACTTGGATTGTTTATGGCACATGATATAATCTGTTTGATGTTTAGTTAATCATTGGTTTGTTCAAAACACTTGGCCGTGATTTAGAACTCTGTGATAGACTGTGATATCCAGTTGGACACGAACCTAGGCTTGATTTATACCATTTTTATATTCCATATTTGAGTTTGAACCTTCATGAAACTTATTTTTACTGTTAAGAAACAATGGAGTATAACTCCTTATTATTGGGGAAATCCCTCTTAATTACATAGTTTGGAGTGTAGGTTTTATTATGATAATTTTATTATTATATTGTGTCTTCTGTACAGGAGATTTCTTAGATAAAGGAGGCTATTTCAACAAATAATGCATGCTGGGAATTGGAGAATCACTAGTTAAGGTAGTGGGCTGAACATTAGTTGATTAGCTTTTTGGAAACCTATTTTGTTCATATTGTTTTTATTGGTCTAAACTTTTCCACGTAGCCTTCATTGTGTAAGATTGAAATAACTCATTTTCCAGAGAATTTCACTTTCATGCTAGAGATGTCCTTTTTGGTTCTCCGGGTTGTGTAATGGGAAGAGAAGGTAAAGGAATTGGATTGGCTAAGTGAAAATTTTATTTTATATATATATATATATATATATATATATATATATATATATATATATATACATGAGACTTGCCATTATATTATTTACATGTGAATAACAAGGAAGATATATTTGATTAGAAAATGGGAAAGTGTGGGACTTTATAAGTGGAATTTTATGTTAAAGTGAGAAGAATGGGAAATTAAGAGAAAATGTGTTACATGAAAATGGTGGATGACTCAAGCAAAATATTATTGCTATGTTGCTTCTCAATCATTTTGTTCCAAGTAATATGTTTGGAGGTCATTAAGAAATTCTATATGTTTAATTATTTATTATCGTTTTAATTGGTTTTATTCTATGCACTTTTTAGCCTAAATTATAAAAATAAGCTTCACTTAGCATTTGATTGATCCTGTTCTAATTAATTTTCAACCAAGTACTAGCACTTTAGTGTACAAGGATCACCTGTGTGTTTCTTAATATGATTTTATATGATATATACAATATACTATTAATTATATTCACATCGTATACAACATTCTAGGTGAAGACAATCATTAATTGAATTAGGAATAGTGGACAGTTTGTTTATTTGTAAATGGTCATAAACTTGCAATTAGAAATAATAAAAATCTACACAGTGATGTCCACAAACATGCTACCTGAATTTTGGTAATGAATTTATGCCAATATAGTCAGAGAAGCTTTCTGAGGCATCATTATGTCAAATAGAAAACTGATCATGCAGTATCTTAGGGGATTAGGTGGTAATCAAATGGGTCAGTATAAAATACAGTTTATTGTAACAAATTTTTTGCAACATGTCACATCACTTTGGATAATTGGATATAAGGCATATTGTTGTGAAGAAATTTTTGGAACAACTCTGTTCTCCTGCTTTAATAGTCACCAGCATCAATTTGCATTCGGTGTGCATGAGATGTCTCTCATATGGTAAGGAACATAATAGAAATAAATGTATAAGGGGAGTACTTCTGATCAGAACGAATTCATTGTCTTAATGTTATATTTTATGCTAATTCCAGCTGCATTGGTTCTGTATTAGCTAATTTATCTCAGCCTTCTGCCTTTTCTAGAGTTCTACTGAAACAATTGGGTTGGTTGAAATGTTCAGTTGCTGATCTCATTAGACTATTGACTTGAGTCATTTGTACATGCTATAGTACCATTGGTTTGGTTCCAAAGGTTGACTGTTTAGTCATCTTATTAGATTTATCATGTGCTAATTTTTAATGTTGTGTTCTTATAAAATGATTGAAATGTATGGAAACTAGAAACTAATTACCATTGCTGGATATTGTCATAACTAACAATTAGGATAAGTTCAGTTTCAAAAGCATTTTAGACACTAATGAATATGTGGTTTGTAAACGTTAGTCATACAGATGATAAAAATGATGTATATGTGGTAGAGAAGCAACAGAAAGATCAACTCTTGCTTTTGAATCTCTGGTTAACCACAAAGTTATGAAGATAACTTCCCTTGATATCAATTTCAACTTGCTGTTTCAGATAGAAACTTTTCCTCATCCAATCAAACGGAAACTGAGTGACTTTCTGGAAACTGGGAATGATGTTTGAACATATGAAGTTGAATGGTGAGGATTTCCTGAATTTTGGAAAGGATTGAATGGTGAGGCGATAGTCCAATTCAAATTCAAGTTCTAGATACAATATTATAATCTTTGTTTTTTATGTGTTTTTTGATGCATTATTTGGTGCACCTCTGCCAATAGATTTATTGCTCTTCTATATGCACGTTGAATGCCAACAAGTTCTTTAATTTGCTCTTCTTTTTGAGAATCAAGGGACGTAACTAATGTGATCTTTTAAACTTTTCAGTTTTCCTACATAACATTTACTCAATTTCTCTCAGACATTTAATAAGCATCACAAAGAACAAGGCAAGTACATCAAGCATTCGAGAGGCATTAAACCAAAGATGGGGGGCACCATATTCATGTGATATTGGCTATAAAAGATTTCTTGCCCTGAGGTTTGTTCTATAGCCACTCTTTAGATTTTCTCTATTATGGAGTCCTAAATCTGTCTTTTTCTGTTGTGAATAAGTGAACCTATCTTAAGAATGAATTAATTACATACTAATGGTCTTGAGATGTATGCGTGAACCTATATCATGATTTTAGCAGTTGTTCGTGAACTAATTCCCTTTTAATTTTGAAATATTTTTAACTTCTTTGTATTAAAATAATGTTTCTTTTGCTTTAATTGGGTTCAAGATATAGCAAAATGAGTTGCTCTTTGGAGATTGTCCAACTTATTAAAGATAAACATTTTTTTTTACTTCTCTACATGTATAGCATTTTCACAAATACTTTACTTGTCTTGTAAGCTTCCTAGCTACTAGGATTCTCAAATAATTAGTGAAGTTTAACATCCCATCACTATTATTGATTGTAATATATATATGTAACTGCTGAGTTAATGATGACAAACTAATGTTCTAATATGTAATATGTTAGGTCCATATATATTGCCTTTTTTTATTCTGCTACCAAATTAATTTATTATTGTACTACGCCATGTCTTCTCTGTGTATTGTGATAGATTCACATTTGGATTGACAAAATCTTTTGATTGCTTAAATTGATTGTTTCTGTATAGATTTTAGCAGTGGATAGGTTGGATTATTTTTATATGTGTCTTTCAGGTTTTTTTAAAACTTGTAAATGAAGAAAAACACCTTTGTTAAAAATAATAATATACCGACAGACAATGTTTATTTAAGAAGCGCTTTTATGTTTTAGGTGAAATAGCACAATATTTTTATCTTATATGTAGCACTTTATAAAAAAGCACTGCCTATTATCTCAAACATATACAGAACTTTCCAGCAAGCACTACATATAAATATATATCACCCTGAACAATAGCACCATAAAAGTGCTTATATAAAGCAAAAAACAAAAATAACTATATATCTTGAAATTTTGTGTGGTGTGACAGGAGATTTCTCAGAATGAACCTCGTATTTTTTTGAGAACAAACAAATTTTGCTTGTATATTTCTCAAGTAACTGTCATAAATCAGTGTTTACCGAATGATGCTATTTTTATTTTATATATATCACTTTATATAAGAAGTGTTGTCTATTATCTCAAACATATACAACATTTTCCTACAGTGTTGTATATAAATATATATAGTAATAGCGCCAAAAATGTGCTATATAAGGCAAAAAAAAGTGTTGCATATTTTGAAATTTGGCCTAGTGTGACAGGAGACTTCTGAGAAGGAGCCTCGTACTTTTTGGAGAGCAAACAGATTGTGCTTGTATATTTCTCAAGTAACTATCATCATCAATGCTCATTGGCATCAACCATCTTTGTCGGAGTCTCATATTCCATTACCTTGTGTAGCGACATTACTGCCTTTAGCATTTGGTATATATGGGTTTATCTCTCTCTATTATTAGAAATATATTTGGGTGTTTTACATGGACACCCAAATATTTTAGACACCCCATTAACACCATTCATACATGTTTTCCTCTCTTGTCAAATTAAATAGCTATTACCATTTGTGAGGGTACTTAATTATTTTGTAATTTCTTTCATGCTAATAGAGTTCTAACAAATCATAGAAAAGGGAAAAGAAAGAAAGTAAAACTTCAGAGAAGAAAAGAGAAAGTATTATTAGGGCACTATTGTTTGTGTTACAATTATGTATTTTTAGAGTTAGGTAGTTAGTTATGACAACCAAGGTTGTTAAAATCGAGATTTTACCTAGGATCGGGAGGGGGGATGAAAGATCGTAAATCGAGGATAGTAAAATTGGATCGAGATCCTACTATGAAACTGCAGAAAGAAAAAAGTGGGTACGAAAAGACTGTAAATAGCAACTACCTAAATTAAAACTCAAAAGCCCATTTCAAAAATATAGTATAAAATTGCAGAAAGAAAAAAAGTGGGTACAAAAAGCAAATTAGGCCCAAATAAGTTAAACCTAGCATATATTATTCTTTTCTCCTTCTCTCTTCGTATCTGCTGCGCCGTTTCTTTCTCCAGCAATGGTGACCACCTCAACACTGCGTTCTTCTTCCTCTTCACTTTGGTTTGGTCGTCGAGCTTGGATCGTTGGGGATCGCAGATCCCACGATCTCACGTTCCAACTCACGATTCCACTACGATCCTGCTCCCCGACGATCCCACCCCCAATCCAGATTGCTTGCCGCTGGAAGGATCGTAAAATCGTGCGATTTCACGATCCAGATCGCGATTTTAATAACAGTGATGACAATTGTCAACAACTATCAATAACTAACATACAAACTAACTACAACTAACATCCTAACTACTAACTTGAGAGAGTGGAATTGAATATTGTAAACTTTGAACAATACTCTAATACCCCCCTCCCTTAAACTCAATGTGGGTGAGACTTTAAAGGAGTTTCAAGCACTTTGATTTAGTGCATGAACATGGTGAACAACCATCTACTTGGTTAGAACTTTCTCCCGAAAACAAAGAAAACATTAACGTCCAAAAACTTTGTTCTTGCATGAAGGATAGGTTTGTGGGCAAGAGGAACAACACTTTGGTTGTCACATAATACAATGGGTGTGTTGAAGGGAACTTGTAATTCATTCAACAAGGTTTGAATCTAGGATAATTCTGCAGTAGTTTGTGCCAAACTACGATAATTTGCCTATGTACTTGACCTTGCAACCACTTACTGCTTGCAAGACCACCAAGATATAAGATTAGGACCCAAACATATGGCAGAACTTGAAATTGACCTTCTGTGATAATGCCCAGTCTACAACACAAAGGGCCCGAACAAAGTAAGGTTGACCCAAAATAACAGTTTGAAGATGAAGACCAGGCAGAACTGTACCTTTCCAGTACCTTAAGATTCTATTCATTGTAGTTTAGTGTGACTCTAGGGGGCTGGCTGTAAATTGGCAAACCTTGTTCACAGAGTAATTGATCTCAAGTCTAGTGATGGTCAAACATTGTAAAGTACCCACTACAGACCTGTATTAAGTGGGATTAGTGAAGAGATTTGAGCCTGTTTTAGTAAGTTTATAGTTGGAGGACATAGGAGAAGAGATTTGCAGAGATTAAATCCTTTATATACTTACTTTGAGTGAGAAGTAAAGACTTGTCAGAAAGAGATTTAGCCTCAATGCCAAGAATGTAATCTAGTTGAGTTGAGTGGTTAGGTGTTGAATCAACTAAGAAGAACTGTCATTAATAATGATATCATCTACATAAACTAGGAGATAGGCAGTGTGAGAAGCAGTAGTCTTGTAAATGAAAAGAGAGGGATCACACTTGTTTGCCACAAAACCAAACTGAAGGAGAGTAGATTCCAGTCTTTCAAACCATTGTCTGGGGACCTGCTTAAAGCCGTAGAAAGCTTTATTCACTTTGCACACTAGAGAAGTATTAGATTGTTTAAATACAGGAGGTTGAGACATGTAATAGTCCCATTAAGTAAGTCATTCAAGAAAGCATTATTCACATCTAATTGAGCAATATCCCACTGATTTGTAATGGCTAAAGTAAAAACAAGTCTAATAGTAGTTGGTTTTACTACTAGAGAAAAGGTTTCCGAAAAATCAAACCCTTGCACTTGATTGAATCCATTGTCAAACCAGTTGAGCTTTATACTTATTTATTGAATGATTTGCATTTTCTTTCACCCTAAATACCCACTTACAACTAATAGCCTTCCTGTTAGATGGAAGAGGTACTAGATCCCAAGAATGATTCTTAATCAATGCTTCATATTCTAGTTGCATAGCTGACAACCAGTTTCGATAAGTCAAGGCTTGTTTCACATTCTTTGGTTCAATATGAGTTAGAAGAAGTGAAGGATTAATTGTAGGTAAATGATTAGCTGACTTGGATCTAGTTTGAAGAAGAAGAAGTGTCAAAAAATCAGATGTCAAGAAGGAGAAGAACAAGTGTCAGAAGATGAGACTTTAGTGGTATTAGGAGAATGAGCAGCATTACTGTGAGTTACTAATGGAGATGTATGTGCAGTGTCAGGAGACTGAACAGACACAACAACAAAAACTGACTAAACAACAATATCAGAATTTGACTGAATAGCAGTGTCAACAGTAGTTATAACCTGATTATTTTGAGGAGATGGAAATGAAGAACTAGAAGAGAAGGTAATCGGATGAGGAGGTTGTTTATTTATGATTGGTATGGAAGGAAAAATAAAGAAAGTGGAGGATGAGGATGATTCAGTGGTCGGAAAGGAAGACTCAAATAAAGCAGAGTAGGGGTATTTAAACTCATTAAATAAGACACCCTTTGAGACAAAAATCCTTCCAATAAGGGAAAGACACTTGTAGCCCTTATGAGAAGTAGAATAGCCTAAGAAAAGGCATTCATGAGACCTAAAATCCAATTTATGAGTATTGTAAGGTTTGGGTAAGGGGAAACAACCAAAAAATGGAGCTAATGGGCAAAATTCTCCTCCCCAATCAGTTTGCGAGGTAGAGAAACACGCTTTTATTAGGGGTTAGAAACAAGGTTAGAAAGGTATAATTGTTAATAACAAATTTAATGACAAAAAATAGGGTTAACATAGCAAACATGGTGGTGTATTTAGAAAGAGCCCTATTAAAAAGGTTAGGCCCAACTAGGCCACGAGTCCCATCGGATTGTATGGCCTATTTTCAAAATTCCATATTCTTTTAAAATTAATTTTTTTATTTATTCGATTATTGAATCGCTCTAGAAATTGTATAATTTACTACCGTCCCAACGGACAAAAGCCAAAAAGCACAACATTTGATACAACAATGTTGCTAAACTAACAAAGCCCCAAAGAAAGCTTACTAGTCAGAAAAATTTAGAAAAAGTAAGGAAGTAAGCAAATAGAAGCAACTACTATTTTAATTTTGTAAGATTGAATTTTAAAAGTCATGAAGATTAATTTTATTTGATTTATTCAATTACTAAATAAAATTGTATGTTACTATTTTAAGTACAATCTGAATTTTGAGTTTGAGACCTGAATATAGCCCATCTTGTTTATGGGCTTGACAATCATTTTAATTAGATGTTTAAATTTGAATTTGTAAAAAATTAATAATTGTTTTAAAAGTTATGTTTAAGGTGATTAAAGTTTTATACTTAATGTTTTAAAATTAAATTATACTACAACTTACAATTACCTTGACCGATAAAGACCTCCAAAATAAAATAATATTTGGATAAGTTGCCATGATCGATGTCTTTGTTAAAATATTTTAAATTGTTAAAATCTTGAAGAAGAAAAAAAAAAGGCTTTATTAAACAGAGAAGCCCTTGGAAGGGAATGGGCTACTTGGTTTGCTTGTCTCCAAGCAAAACTCACCATTGACTTTGGAGTAACTATCATCCTTGTTCTACAGTCAAAAAGTATCATGTGGTATTAAGAAGAACGATGTTGATTTGCTTTCAAAGTATCAATCAATGCCTTACAATCAGTCTAAAAAATAACCTTTAAGATGTTTAACTCTTGTGCCCATTTTATATTATGGAGCAAGGCCTATGCTTTTGCTTCCTTTGCTTCTGGTCTTCATCAATCTTACAGAGTTTTTGCCTTCAAAAATGTTCTTTCCTCACCGTGTAGACAAAGACCAATATCAAATTTGCTCTCATTGATGAAAAGTGTTGCATCTATTTGATCTTCAGGTACTTCTTTTGTGGTTTTGTCTATTGCGAGTGTGCATCAATTGTTTGAATTGCTCTCGGTGGTTAAGAGGTCTTTTGAGCATGACTTCATTCTTGGAGGAATTTCAAAGTGAGAGAGGTTGAGATGTTTGGAGTAATATCTACCTCATTCCAAAGTTTTTCGTTTTGTCTTTTCCAAATATACCACAAAACCATAACAATTCTTGACTGGAGATTAGAATTGTTGGTTTTCAAGTGCTTGACGGTTAGCTCGCTTGCGGACCACGTATTTTGGATATGTTCACAGATAAAGAAAATATGAAAGTTGCTCTCAAAATTGCCATGACATTAACAACAAGTAGAATGGCATGTGACTCCCTTGGTCTGAAGCCTAACATGAATAGGATGGAAGTTTCTAAGAACACACCATAAGAAATGCTTTACCTTGGGGTGAACTTGTAATTTCACAATGAGGTTCCAATTTCTAGCTACCTTTAAGTGGTTATTTTGGATTATTGTTTGCATGACATCGTGGTAAGTTGATTTGACATTGTAGTCACCAGTTGCAGTTAATCTCCATCGACTTCACTGTTCAACAGGGGGAGGGAAGCAACATTTCTTTGGTCATTGTCATTGGAATGCTGTTGTAGCACATCTTGACGCCAACATCATTGTTGGTGGTTGATGAGTTAACTGACTTTGAAATTCTCAAGGGCGAGTGGTGTAGAGGAAGTGATATATGGGCTTGTTGATGCTCGCACCTACGGTTGGGTCCAAACATTGATGGAACTACCATTACCAATTCTCTACCGAATACAATCCTTGACCAGTATCTGTGAAGAAAAAATACTACGCCATGTATAGCTTGGTTTATGCCTAGTTTGGCATCTAAGAATTGAACATTTGAAAAGTATTTAGCTTTGAGAATTTTAGAAATCTTAGTATTTGGGTTATTAATCAAATTCTTCCCCAGCATGGCTAGGTTGAATCCATGGAGATTACGAAATCCCATACCTCCAAACTCCTTCTTCATGGAAAGCTTGTCCAAATTGAGGTAGTTTATTCCTCTTGTTGATGCACCTTTCGATCCCTACCAAAATGAATTCAACATCCTTTGAATCTCATCCTCTAGAGTGGTTGGAAGCAAGTAGATACTCATGCAATATGAAGGGACAAGATTTAATTTGAACTTCCTTACCAGCTTTGAATGATACTTCCCTGACCAGTGGTTGATGCATTTCCAAATTTGATCCTTTAGATAATTGAAAATTGCTTTCTTTCTTCTGCTTGTGATAGATGGGAGGTCCAAGTATTTTTCAGACCCGATGATAGTAGAGACACCCAAACCAAACGTGATTGTTTGCCTCAAAGATTGTTGACTGTTGGTGCTGAAAAAAAAATTATGACTTGTCTAAATTGATCATTTGGCTAGAAGCCATTCCATAGGTATCAAGGATTTGAGTAAGTGTAGTTGCTTCTTTCTTTGATGCCATGCAAAACAGAAAACAATAATCAACAAATAAAAGGTGTGAGAGGACTAGTGACCGTTTGCACACCTTCATACCATGAATATCTCCCATACACTCAGCTTTTTTTAAGGAGAGAGGAGAACCCCTCTGTGCACAGAAGGAAAAGGTAGGGTGACAAGTGGTCACCCTATCTTAGTCCTTTTTCAGGAGAGATTGGTCTTACATAGTTCCCATTTATTTTGACTTTGTGTTTACAATTTTCAAATAAAACTTCATCGAACCTATATATTTCATGTGAAATCCTATTTTATCCATCACAGAAGATAACTCCATACTCCATTGGACTCTATCAAATGCTTTGTTGATGTCGATTTTCAAAGCCATCACAGGTGTCTTTCCTTTTTTTTGCATCTCATATGGTGAGTATATTCAGAGACACTCATTCTCTCTCCTTTCCCTAAATATTTTTTAATTTTAAGAATGAGTGGGAGAGAGAAATAATTGAGTTCTAAAAATATAAACATTAAATTACCTTATTATCCGTAAATAAATTTATCATCACAAAAGAAGTAGTTGAATTTTGGTCCAAATAATTTGGTGTAGGTTGCTAAAATACTCTAACATGAGAGTATGTTTGCATACCCCATTATATTTATATCCTTTTATTTCTTAAAACACAATTCTGGACTATTCTTTCTAAAACAACATATATAAATTCCATAAAGTAATTTTTAGAACTATGTTTTAATAAAATATACATAATTATGAAAATTATTTTCTAGAAAATCATATATAAGTTCTAAAAAGTAATTTTCAAATCTATGTTTTAACACATTTAACACAAAGTTCTAGAAACTACTTTTTGGAATTGATATATGTTATTTTGAAAAGTAATTTTTTGATGTTCATCAAACATAGTTTCCTTCAGGAGCTACAATAATCGTTAATGGTGGGATGCATACTTCTTTTGATGTTAGATATTAAGAGAATAATATCCTACTTCTAAAATTCCCAATGGACAAAACGTGAAAAGACAACTAATGTCTGTCAACAACTTTGATTTGTGATTATTGTCACACATTTTTTATTGTGTAAAATAAGAGTATTATGTATACTGTGAAGTCAACAATGAATGTATATTGAAATGTAATATCACATGGAGTAAATGTACATTATCACTTTATGAAAAATTCGGTAATAATGAATACAGAGGTTCAACCTTTATAACAAAGATAGGATAAAAAATAGGATTTAAAAAGTAAAAAATATGGAATGTAAAAATAGGATTTAAAAGGGAATAGTTGGTAATCAAAAATAAAAAAAGGGAAGCGGTGCATATAGCAAGTACCTTTATTTTTATGTAAGTTATTTATTGGGTTTGGTGGCCTAATATAGGATTGGGCACATCCCAAATAATGTTTTAATTAATTATTATTGTTTATAATTGATTATGTATATGTTAATCATAATTTAAGATTTTCTTTCTATTTTAATTAATTAGAAATTATTCTTGTTTCAGGGTTTCTAGTTCTTGTTCGATCTAGTATTTTACCGTTAGACTGCGCTTTCTTATAAAAATACACACTGCAGTGACTCTCAGTCTCTCACTATACCCCTCTCGAGTGCGTCTTCCATCAACACCGGGTTTCAACTTTTCGATTCTCTGAGGTTCTTTATTTCTTTCTTACTTTCTTCTGAAATTATATTATCTTTGTCATTTTTAGATTCTATTAGGTTCTTTCTGTTGAATTTTCTGAAATCATATTTTCTTCTTTCGTCATTTTTAGGTTTTTTCGCTGTTATATTTTTATGAAATCATATTTTCGTCTTCGTTATTTATCGCTTTCTTTCACTGTTTTGTTATTCTTGAAATTCCCTATCAAATTAATTCAATCGGCGAATAGACATGATGATTCTTACAGGGGTCCGTGTTTCTGAATCACCGTTTTCTGAATCATCATTGTAAATATAATATTTGTATTTTTATATTCTGAATTTCTTCATCTTTTCGTTGTGTTTTCTCCTTGAACTTTTATTTGCAGTATACGCCCATGTTGTGCTTTCCTTGGATTCTTGTTTTTGTTTCTTAATATTTAATTAAATATTTCTTGTGAATTTCTTGATTTTTATTTGCCGCTGCTATATATGTAT
>PYAF01005640.1:25699-42176 GCA_007407185.1 Glycine tomentella
CTGTAAGCTGAATTTTGGACTGTTTTGAAATTTCCATATCTCCCTCTATACTTAACCAAATTAGATGTTTGACCACTCATTTTAAAGCTTAGGATGTCCTCTATGTTTTCCTAAAATATGGGACCAAACTAAGTTGTGAATGATTCCCAGAAATTATTTTAGCTCAAGCTGTCCGAAACTATTGTCCACACCCAAACAACTTCTGCCATCTGTTCTGAAAAATTTATTTCTCCCTCATTTCTTATTCAAACTAGGTGTATGATATATGGAATTAAAGATCTAGATATCAACTAACAATTTCAGCTAAAACTAGATTGTTTACTGCTTGAAATCGTGAAAACACTAGGAGGTGTTAGTGTGGAATTTTGAGACTATTGGCAGATTTGGAGTTCTATTTGTAAAATATTATATCTAGAGTTTTATAACTCCAATTGAGGCATGTGATACCTTTTTAGAAAGCTTAGTAAGTCTAGTTTAACACTAAAAGATGAGAATTTAATGACTATTAGATGAGTATAGATTATAGGAAGAACCAAATCATATGTAGTAAGAAATCTTGTTGTTATGATGTTCTTTGATATGATTTTCTTTTGTGGTGATGAAATCTTGATGTTTTGTGACATAATTGTATGACATAAGTCATGTAGCTTTGCATGTCTTTGAGCATGTCATGTGCATTAAGAAAGATAAAAAGATAAGACCTGAAGGGTGATACAGTTAAGCTGAGTACGACCCTGATGGTGCCCAAAGGGTGATAAGGTTAAGCCGAGCACGACCTTGAGGGAAAGACTAAAGAAAGATAATACCTGAAGGGTGATACAGTTAAGCTGAGCACGACCCTGATGGTACCCAACGGGTGATACGGTTAAGCCGAGCATAACCCTGCGGGAAAGACATATTGACCCAAGGGTGATACAGTTAAGCTGAGCACGACCCTATGGGACCCCAAAGGGTGATACAATTGAGCTGAGCACGACCGTGCGGGAGCAACCTAAGTCTAGTAATGAACTCATTGTCTAGTTTAGGGTATTAAAGAGGAAAATAACAAGGGTAAGCTATGCATTGACATGATTGAAATTGATGCTTGCATTAATTATGAAGTATGAAATTATTTTTAAGTGTTTGTGAATAAAATGAATCTACTTCGAGTTATATGTTTATGAAATTAAAAATCAACTATAATTGTTCATATGTTTTCTTAATAAACCGAAGTAGCTGGAATGATGACGATGACATTATATGATAAGCAAATTTTTACCTACTGAGAATTCTTTGGAATTCTCACTGTTTTAGTATGTTCCCGTGTCATTCCAGACAAGTAAATCAAAAGGAGGAGCTACAAAGCGAGGACAAGTTAGAAGATTTCTTTTAATGTTGTGGACTTGTAGTATTTTGTTATATGCTTTGTAATATATGAACATTACTATTATTGTAGGGAATATTATTTACAAGTTACTACTAAGTTGTAATTTACTAAAGAGACCAAAAAGTCTCTATAGGCTCTATACATATGCGTAACTCAATCGATTTTGGTTAAAAATTTTACACTAGAAAAGTTAACATCTTCTAGTTACTTATTATGACCTAGGCATAATATAGTAATTGGAAGGATGTTACATTTTTTAGTTTCATCACCTTCATGTTTAATGCTATATATATAACACTCTAACACTTTTAACATTATTTTTTATTATTAGTTAAAATTTATTAAAACCTTTTCCAAGAAAAAAAATTCTAGGTTTGAGATTTTCTATGTAGAGGATTTGGTTAAGGGTTTTATGTTTACGGTTTAGTTTTAGGGTTTATGTTTGAGTGTTTAGGGTTTAGGGTTTAGGATTGTTAGTGACGTAAATTAGGTTTAATTAATTTGATAGGATAATTATTTGTAATGTTTTGTGAACCGAAGTTTAATTTTTTTAATTTAAATTTTCATTTATTTATATTAAGATACTCATTAGATGGTTGACTCATCTTCGATTGATTCTTCACGCTTTGGATCCGTTCATGAGGGTGAGACCATAGATCCGACGAAACATGTTATCCCTACCCCGTATAAGTGGGGTATTTTGCGTAGGCGTACTCAGTGGACCCACGTTTCACAAGCTATATGGAATGAGGACACAACTCGACTGTTGAAGACTCGACGCGGTAAAGTGACCGGGGGGAGGGGGGAGAGTAGGGCACAACAGGATGATATACCTGACATCGTTGGTGATATGTTAAGAAATGTTGGCTTTCTACATGTCGCACGCATGCGACCTATTCATGTATGCAAGTGGGAAATGAGTAAACAATTTTATTTTAAAACTGTACATATGAATTGATGGCAAATTTAAATAAATAATGCAAGTTAATTAAATAATTTGAAACTTAGGGTTGTTTTTAAAATAATTTGAAATATGGGGCTGTCAAACATGCCTCTCCTAATGTAGGCGTGTTTGACCCCTCAGATTTTATTTAAGCAACTCTCCCGATCCATTGCTTCACAGGTTATGTTGTAAATCCATTTCTTCAGATAGTGAGTTCTTGTTTAAGCGTCCTTTAAGTGTCTTGATTTTATTTAAGCATCCTTTTAAGTTTTTGTTTTTGTTAGAGGACGACGAGGTGTTGTTTTTGAAGGGAACAACAGGCCGAAAAGTATCACTCGACAATCAACAGTGAGTGAATTGCATGAAAAGATACGCCAAAAATTAGGTCTAAAAGACAAACAACATATCACTTTGGTGATGACAAGATTATGGTAACATGAACAATACATGGGGACTCAATTGCTGGATAATGAAGACATAGAAATGGTAATGAAACAATTTTTCAACCAGTCAAGGAATGATTTGTTAGAATTGTACATGGATTTTACCGTAGTGAAGGATGTTGTTTTACCCATAAGGTCAGTCACTTTTAATTCTGCACATACGTGTCTGAAGAAGCTGAATATGACCCAACTTGGGTTATGGATGACGATGAAGAGGATGACGATGATGAAAATATCGCAATGGAAGATCGTCTTCTTAAGGAGGATGCTAGTACATCGGATAATGATGAGGATTCTGGTGTGCATGTGACTGAATTCCAAGAAGAAACTGATGTTGGTCGTCTCAAATCCGTCATCATGCCGACGTTGGATCTACTCAAGCAGAACAAGCTGTTGAAGGCATGTTAGATGGCTGAAATTAGTGAAAATGTAGTCATATATGTATAGTTGTATATTATATTATTTTATTTGCCTGATATGTTTAGGTGCTGAGGTCATTCCTTTTTGGGATGGAATTCCACGTTACAAATATATTGATTGGAATCATCCAAGCGAAGAAGTATCTTTTACCGGTTCTACTTCGGGTTCGGGTTCAGGTTCAGTGCAAGGTTCATGGCAATTAGGGGATGATTTGTTTGTTAAAAGGAATTTGCATCCAAAAAGGACACACAAATTGCAATTAAGCGGAACCTCATGAAGGAGCACCAAGAAGCAATTGTGGTTGAGAGCAAGCCTAACAAGTTTAGCATGAAGTGTGTTTAAAACAATGATGGTTTCCATTGGAGGGTTAGGGTAATTAAACCAACGTACGATGAGAAGTGGTTTGTTTCAAGATGGGGTGGAAAACGCAATTGCCTGAATGATCAAATTACATAGGGTCACAAACAGCTTGATGTTGATGTTATTGCTTCACTTGTAGTAGGTATGTTTTTATTAAATTTGGTTAATATGAAAAATATTGTTTTTTAAAATATGTTGTTAATGTCAATGTTACAATTTCATTGTTAGGAATGGTTAAGGAGGAACCGTCTGTGTCAATTGCATTGGTTCAGGAGAGGATCGCCAATAGTTATGGTTTTAAAGTTTCATATGGAAAGGCCAGGTATGCGAAACAGAAAGCAATGGCAATGATTTATGGGGATTGGGAAGAATCTTATGCATTTTTGCCCAAGTGGTGCAACTACATGCTTCATTTTCACCAGGTTCTTTTTTTGATATTCAAACAAATGCTTATTTTGTGGCACATCAATTGGTACGGGCAAAACGTGTGTTTCATCGCATGTTTTGGAATTTTAGACAGTGTTGCGAGGCTTTTAAATTTTGCAAACTCATCATTCAGATATATGTCTCATTTCAGATACGCATCAGAGCATAATATCTGATGTGGAGAATCATGCGGGTTGACAACCACCTTTTGCGCATCACGTGTTTTGCCGTCGTCATATTGCCATTAATTTTAATCAAAGGTTCAAGAATGCAAGATTGAAGAAGACCCTCATGACTTTAGGTATGTTAACAACTATTTTGAATACATTAAGTGAGACAAATTTGTAAATGGAATAGTGTTAATGGTATTATTATTCTGCAGGTTATACTCCCAGTATGGTTGATTTTGATGTAGTGTTTGCACGGTTTCGTGATACCAGTCCAGAGGTTGCAGAATGGATTGATGGCATCCCTAAGGAAAAGTGGACACGTGCATATGATGTAGAGGGGAAAAGATATGGTCATATGACAACAAACCATTCAGAATCAGTGAATAGGGTGTTCAAGGGAGCAAGGAACATATACAGTGATAGGCATGTTCCTTGCTCCCTTGAACACCCTATTTTAAGTTTGTATAGGTGAATAACAAAATAAAGTTTCAAATATCACAAAATAATAAAAATGCTTAATTTAATATTGTATTCGATTATATTTTTTTACTTAAATGTATAATTTAAGTTTGTTATTTAATTATTTAACTATTGTACAATCCAAAATAGTAAAATGACACATGGTCGTCTCCTAAAGGTCACCGTACATGTGGCCACCCTCCACGTCAACACTGCACATTGATAATGCTCATTTACTCTCTAAATGCCAACCTGGATATGAACTCGTTATGGAAACCCGAACACGAACCTGCTATAGGAACCCGAACATCCCGGACACAGACTCGCTACAGAAATGTTAACGCCTACCGCACATATCTCCATATTAATAGCATATCAACTATGCTTAGATATTCAAATAGGTGTAACCACCTTATCTTCTCATATAATATCTCAACGAGTTATCTACAAGTTGTTATTTATCTACAAGTAACAGTATATCAATAAGGTACACATTATCTTATATTTGAATTAAGATAACTACCTGCTATTATCTTATCTACAGATTATCAATAAATAAATGCCCAAAGCTTATACTCCACACTATAAATACAACCAGGTTCACTCCATACACATTGAATTCGACACTCAATACACACTCCAGAATGAACACAGAATCATTCTATACTTATACTCATACTCTTATTCTCATAACACTCAGTTGTTCTATATAATTGATGTACTTACTTGAGCGTCGGAGTGTTTTTAGTTTGTTTTGCAGGCCTTTTTCCTAAACAAAGCCAAATCACCACCCGGCATGTAGAATTTGGAGTCCACTTAGGCCACATCTAGCCCATACGTGGAATTTCCAGATTTTGGTAAGAAGAACTATTAAGCTAATTGATTATATTTTATAAAATTATAACAACAAAATCTTATATATATATATATATATATGTTATTTATCATGCCTAAATGTAACATGCAACAGTGGCTCTAACCCATTTTGCTGAATGTTTGTTTTGTCCAAAGATAATAATTGCAAATGGTAGAAAGCAACAACACATCCACTGGTATAGTGGAAAACAAAAGAGAAAAAAAATTAAAATTAAAAATATTTATAAAAATCCATACATATTTCATGAATTACAAATTTACAAAATTGATAAAAATGCATACATATTACCTTATTATTCACAATTCAAATATTCATAAACAAAGTACATCGCATGTTATTTTATTTTAATGAATTACAAGTTTAAAAAGTAATTTAAACACATACAAATAAGAATAACAAAGATATATCATAAAATCTATATAACAAAAAATGTAAATAAATAAACATCAAATAATTATTTAACATTCTAATATATATATATATATATGATAATTAAATAATTTTAGTTTAATTATTTATAATTAATCAAAAAATTAATACATATTGGTCAATTCGTATGAAGCCTATTGTGTGGGCAATCCATAAGCTTCATACGGATTGGGCAATCCGTATGAGGTCCAAAATCTTCTTACGGATTCCCCAATCTGTGTCATCCTCACAGATTTGTAAATCCATATTACAGAAAACAAAAACGAGGATGAACAACTCATGGCGGAGGCGACGAAATAGTAAACAATCAAGCATCACGAACGGAGAACATAACTAGTGCGACAAAGTTGGAGGAAAATCCAAACACGAACCAGTAAGGTGTGCCAGAGAAGGAAAAAAAATGGTGCAGAACAACAACGAGGAAAACGAAAATGGTGCAGAAGAAGAAGAACAAGGTGCATATGAATAGTACCAAATACTTAACCTAATAAAAAGGGGTATTTCTAGAAACTCATTGTTAGGTTCTCGGTGTATTAGAATTTGTAATGGTGTATGAAGCATAACCCAATAAATAAAAGCATCGAGTCTTATAAGTGAAATAGTCTAGAAAATTTATCTCTGAAACAAGAAAAATGGAAGGAAACTATGTTTTATTACAACTCAAATTGGTTTTCCTTCAACAAAACTCCACAATCATTAATCAATACAGACTTAATTTTCTAATCCCTAAATCTAGGAAAAAGCATATGAAACTCTAAAAACAAAGAAAATGTTTATTCTTTTATTCCATTTGAGTTGAAGGAATAGCTAAACGCTTTGACAAATGAACCAAGATCATGATCTCTAGTTAATTTCACTTCTTGTCCATCTCGAGTGTGTGCTTCACACTATCCACAACACCTTGAGCCATGTTCTTCACTTGTTCCCCAGTCTGCACCAAGAAGATACAATTAATTTTAAAATAACACATTCCAAATTTCATAATAAACACAATTCAACAAGTATTTTATCAATGAGTGTCCTAAAGATACTAATCAAATAATTAATTAATAGAAATATTTATTAAAATTCATGATGAAATATATGTATAACATTAAATGTTACACTTTAATATAAGAACTTTGATTCCTTAATCAATGGACTCATTAGCATTTTTCATTCAACAAATGTTCTATAAAGAAAAAGTTATCCCCAAATTGTGATATCTTATTGAGAAATTAGCCACCTGTTGGAGAAAACCAGCAGCTTCATCCTTGTTTTGTTAAGCATTTTCCCCTGTTGTGTTAGCAGCTGCATTAGCCTTGTCAGTAGTTGCCGAAGCTGTTTCCTTTGTGGATTGGACAAATTCTTCCACCTTAGCCTAAACCATAATCAAATAATATTAATTAAGACACAATCTTAGTCCGCATGGTAAAATTGGTAAGTAAATTTCATAAGGGATTGAGTTCGAATGTTGGTAACATCCAAAGAGTATTAATTAAGAATAAGATATATATCTTCAATTTACAAAGATAATAGAAAGTGTTAGATACATGTTATATAAGTTGCCAATGTAAATTTATGCATTATTCACCTGAGTCTGGCCTTGGGTTTGGCCTGCATTGCAGTTTTGTTGGGCTCTTGACATGTTTGCTTGATTTGATAAAGAAAATAATTATGAGAGTAATAGATGTAAGATGGTGATATTGCTAGGTCTTGTTGATCTTGTATCACCAAGTGTATGTATTTATATAGTGTGTAGTGTGCTTTCACATGTGAGAGATGCATGGTTATAGGATAACTCTGCTAATGAATTGCGCATATTTCTGCTTCTGAAATGGGCTTTCATTGAGAATGTATGTGAATATGAGCTTCTAACATGAGACAATCTCCAAGTTTCATTCACTACCACTTATTGTTGATGCCCCATTGTTCTTGTATTTTCTTCCCATTTTTTAGGCAGTAGCTAGTAGGAGTATCTAAAGTTGTGCAATTTATCTTCATATTAGGAAAAAAAAAATATTTACACACCACCAAACACATAATTATATTTGCATTTACAATTACATTCTTGATTTAATAAAAGCAATGAATTATTCAGTGACATTATATAACAATAAATAAATGGTACAAAATCACTTTTCCATATAGTTGGAGTAAAGAAGCAACATGACTCTAAGTCATATATATAAATATATATATATATATATATATATATATATATAAAGAGGAAGAAATTCAAACTAAATTATTAAAATATGAGAAATACTAATAATATATTCTTGTCGATAAAAAAATTAACATATTTTTTTTAACAAATTCTAGCATATATTTTATTATTAGTTGAATTTTTTTAAAATTTACAAAATTATACAAGGGTCATACCTCAAGAAATAAATATTACTCATAGTTTTATAATTTTCAAATGAATTATCAGGTATAATAAGAGGTCCAAGTAGGTCAAAAGACCAAAAATAACCAAATGAGAAAGCAAATAAATAAATAAGTACCTTTTGTCTTGTGATCGGATAAGAGGAGTTGTTATTCCCTGTATCTTTTATGGAATAATTTTTTTACCTTTGGGATTGATCACTTCGAAAGCTTAAATATGTAATCATTTTCGGAAGCAAAAGGTGTAGGAAACAACTTTGAGGTACAAGAAACAACACCCAATGAGAGGTTATAGCAAGGATTTTTAACAATGTGCCAAAATGAAGTCGTGCCTTTAAACCACAGTGATCGTGTCCATCCCTTTTCAAGCCCTCTGTCACACCACAAACTTGTAACCACAAATACATTATGGATTAATGGGATTTTCTTCCTACACCATTCAAAATTCAAATATATCTAACAATAAAAGTGAAAAACCAAAAATTGCCCTTAACTAAAAACCTCAAGTACGGCTTCCATTCCTCATTATCTCCTAGCACCATTCAACTCCTTCATCATCTCGTCGCACCATTCAACTCCTTCTTTCCTCGACGCCAGTGTGAGTACCGATGTCTTTGCGTTTTCATTTGTCACTATTTTTTTTTGTCTGTGTTATACCTATACGGATTGACTGTCATTATTTTTCACTAAAAATCCATGGTGCATGATCCTACAATATTTATGTCACATCCACCTGTGTTTCCTGATGATACAACAGCTATGCCACGTCCACCTGCAGCAGCACATGTTGATGCTGAGATGCCTCAACATGCAGTGGTATAATATACTTACAATTGTGTTATGCAATTTTTTTTTAAATATTCAAATATTTATTAATATGTTGTTGTCATTGTCTGAGGTTATGTGTCAAAAGATACCAGAAAGCTTGCAACACATGTTAGATATGAGCATGATTATTGTTGGGACTGATGCATACACTATAACAGACCAGTGTATAAGATTAGCCAGGGGTGTCATTGAGCACATTTTTTTTTGTTCGATCAAGACAAAGGAGGGATATACATAGGAGAGATGGTGGTGGACGAGGATGATAATTTTGTATTATTTAATTGACCATGCATTTGACTATGATTAACATATGCGTTTATTTTGTATCTGAATATTATAAATCGAAAAAAAAAACTGTGTTCATTATGCAAATATGATTACTAAAGTGTTATATGAATTATCCATGACATTACAACTGTTTAAGTTACAAACCCATAAACAATTGTTCAATCTTCTCCGAAATCAACATGTTGTGTGGTCATCCTCATGGAATTATTATACTAGCGCATTCGACTAATATAAGGAGTAGGCCAGTGTTTTGCTTCATAATGACAATGTGTTGACCATAACAAAGCAGTTGACGGCATATGAAAACCATATCTCAGAAACACCTGTTATAATGACCAATACACATTTAAATATTAATAAGATGTGTTATAATCTTGGAATGAAACAAAGTGGTTCATTCTTATACTTGAACAAAATGATTGTCATAGACATGACCAATATATATAATGCAATGAATATAACTATCTCTCAAATGTTTGACTTCTAAGAGGGAAAAACGTCTTGCTTTGTTGGAGAGAAAGAGAAACAAGGATGACGTTATACCTTGATGCAATGACATAACACATATTGGTAATATTCATCCATTTATCCATGGTTGCCTACGCGTAACAAATTTTATCAGTATTATAAATATAATATTTATCCATTAATGTGTAACAAAAAAAAAACATATTCCATTGAGAATCCATCTAAAAGTAGGGACCACTTTAAATGCTCAAATCTATCTATGCCACCAAACAAGACTATATAGTCATCACACCATTGTTCAAGTTCTTTGAGCAAATGATTTTGTACCAAAGACCATGAATCTTCACCATAACTTAATAAGGCAACAATTATACGATATCGACAATTACCATCAGCTTTGACATCAACAATGTTTTCAATGAAATCCTACATGCATGGATGAAACTGATTTAGCATTGGCATCTTCCTGTTTTTAGTTTTGTTTGTTCAGATGATGATGCATACCATTTTTGTGTGGAGCAACTATTTTGCACCAAATGTAATGCATCTACACACTCAAAGTAAGACGGATCACGCTTTGTTGATCTTGTTGTTTGGTCACCTGTTTCTTTTGACCACCTTTTGTTTTCACCTTTTCAAGAGGAGCACACATCGAAGTTAGATAGGGTATGCAAGTTTCTGAAGTTTACTCTTTAGAGTCATTTTGTCACATATATCAAGATCTTTAAATTGGTTGGATATGGCTTTCATCTCTTCGGTTATGTAGACTTCGCACTCAGATAAACCTTGGTCTAAAAAAATTAGCCTTCGCCAAAACATGTGAACTGTTTCAAGTGGTATGCTACCACAACATATCTAGCTAGCTCACATGCACAAGGAGATCATGAGTAGTTCTCATAACGTATCCACAACTAGAACTGTCAATGTCAGTATAATTAACTTGCTCAAACTCAACAACAATTTGGTTTAATGCATATCTTGATATCATGCCAATTAGTCTCATGTATAAGGTAAGTTTAAAAACATGTCTCAAAAGATGCTTTTATTTCACCGTGTTGCAAGGTGATCATGTTATTCATGGTATCCCAAACACTACATAGATCTCCAAGGCTATTATGTAGTAGTCTCTTTAAAGTCCAATGTGCAGACTCAACCCTACATTTAAAAGGAAAAATAATTATTTTCAACAATTAATATATTCTTAAAAAATCAATATAGATTAACAATTTTCATACTTATTGGTTGTAGTGTTTCCTAGATGCATCACTTTATTCGTCCATGTTATTACAAATCTTTGTTTATGGGATCAACCATGTGTGTTTCACATAGTTAACAAACATTGACCATGGTGAGCAAACAATTTCAAACTTTGTAAAACAATCGTCATACTCTTTCTCAGTAGGACAATCCACAAGATTCTCCCATGCTTCCATCACATAGTCACATGCATTTTTTTTGTCTCACAAGGGTTTTACATTTTTCTTTCACATTCTTATCAATGTGAAACCGACACAACAAGTTTGTTGACATAGGGAACCCAGTTTTCACTGTATTTACCAATGTTGAATCTTTGTTAGTAACAATGACTTTAGTGAGTGCATCATTTCTCAGAAAAATACCTTTAAATCATTCAAGAACCCAAACAAAAATGTTTATTCGTTTGCCCTCCAAATAGGCAAATGTAGCTGAAAATGTCATCCAGTAGGTGTCGCACCAACAATGTCAAGTAAAGGGAGTCTATATCTGTTTGTTTTGTATGTACTATCTATGAGGAATACCAAATGGCATGCATTGTTTAATTTTATTGCATCCGGATATGCCAAAATATATCACATACAACATCTTCATCCTTCAGTCTATGCCAATGTATATACATATCGCATTCAAGTAGCTTCATTAATAGTTACATTTTAGTATTACTGCCTCTTATAGAAGAACAATATGCATATCTTGCGTTGTAGACTTACTTCATTGTTGTACAATTATTGGCATTGTAGTCCTTCAAAGTGAGAAGAATATTCTTTGGTTTGACCATTGACTTTGTCATATCACCAAGAATAATCTTCTCATCCTCAGTTAGTTGACCAACATATGGATGTCCAGTCAATGACTTAGCCAATACATGATTATGAGTCCCACATATTAAGTTGATCAACCACCGTCACCTCCTGAGACTGGTTTCGTTCACAACTTAAAAGGACAAACACATTTTCTAGTGCTAGTCACCGTTGGTACTAAATCTTTCTTGTATTCTCTATACTTTCCACTCATCTCCCAACCAATTAAAACAAATGAGGTCCTTTCTCTCTTTCTAATTGATGTGTCAGACCTCATAATCATAGCCATAAAACAAATATCATACGCAACAGTTCAAGCAATTGCAATACATCCTCACGGGTAGACAACACCTACAAAAAGGATAATGCATGTTTAGTATTCTTACGACATTCATTTACTTACTTTAACCGAATATAAAATCATATCAATATCTTAGCAGTATTGAACGCATCAAAACAATTAGAAGAACAATCAATATTTTCAAACGCATCAGGTTTCCTCTCCCTTGTCTTCATTTATATTAATTTCTTCACACATATTGTTCTCATACATCCACTCATCTTCGTCTAAATTTACAAAGCATTAAAAAAATCAATGACAAACTAACAAAAACTAATGAAATTTGAATCATACGGATAATAATTATATTTACAAATTTAAGTGTTAATATAATACAAATTCAGTACAATATTTTTATTGAGTGTAATATTTTGATTGTAATCTTTATGGATCATACGACAATCCGTATGAACCATACAAATTATCAATCTGTATGTTTCATATGGATAGGTGTTACGAAACGAAAAAACTTGCCTCAGTTTTGAAGCCTTCATGCACGTATTCCATTTGAAGGTCATTGATGTGAAGCTCGTTGAACTATTCTAAACCCTTCACAGACCAACCCTGAAGTCTATTGACCTGAACATGTCATTGTTCTTAATCCCTTCCCGTATCTCAATCTTCTTCCCGAAAACAACGCAAACGGTACAACACAAACCAATTTTGAATCCTTCTCATACCTCAATTTTGAAGCCTCCATGCACTTATTCCATTTGAAGGTCATTGATGTCAAGGTCGTTGCACTGTTCTAAATCCTTCACAGACCAACCCTGAAGTCTATTGACCTGAACATGTGATTGTTTTGAATCCCTTCCCGTATCTCAATTCTCTTTCTACTCACATAATCAAAACACCTATTGTGGATTATCCTGAACCACCTCCCGAACCTATTGCTAACCAAAGTCGTTTCTAGAAGAGTGTTTGAATAAGCAATTGGTAAGTTGGATATGATCGATATTCATGCACCAACTTGAGGGGGAGTGTTGAAGATAAAATTTGAATTTGCATTATTGTTTCTCTTAGATAGGAACAGGTTGTTAAAATAATTTGAATAAGAATAAGTTTGAATTATTGTTTCCTAGTTTGAATTATTGTTTCATAATATTTTGCTCAGGTTGTTACCATTACTTGTATAAATATACCTCATGGAATGAATGAGTATTCATTGTTCCACTCATTTTCTTTCCCATTTCTCCTTAATTTTGTTAACCAATAAAAGATAAAAAAAATAAATGAATTCTAGCAAGCAAACACATGTATGATAGATCGGTGAGACCACCCTTTTTGTCTCAAAATCGTACGATGGTAATTGGTAAATGAATTTTTATAGCTAGTCATCTACTCTACTAGCAAACCAACCATATAGGAATACACACAATATCCAAGAGGGGGATGAATTGGTTTAAACTTGGCCTTTTAAAAAACATTAGAAAATCAGAGTTATAGGATCTTAATCACAACTGAAACAAAAATGCTTCAAGTCAATCAAACCATTCAACCCAAGAAAACAATTGCTTAAAACAAAACTAGTTTAGTAATGTAGATATCACAAAGAACCACAAATCAAGATATCAAGAAGAGATTAAGGAATAGAGAACAACACAAGAATTTTTACTGGTTCACTTCTCAATAGAAGCTACATCCAATTCTTCTAATCAACACTAGATTAGAGTTCCACTAATATTAAATTTTAGTTCTTATAAGCTTTACAACAATCGCTTTTTATCAAACCTAGATAAAGAACAGAAATCTAAAACCCTATTAGATTCCTAATGATCAAGACATAGAGAACCCTTCTCTACTCTTCCCTCTAGAGAAACTCACTCTAGAAAAAGCTTAAAGAACCCTTTACAAAAGTTACAAACAACTAAGAATTCAAAAACGAATTTACAATAAGAGTTAATAGAGAGACAACCTGATGATCCAATGAATATGAATGAATATGATTATCTGAGTTGAAATGCATAAATCAATTTCAGACCTTTCTCTCCAAAAAACTTCTTTGAAAACTTTGTCTAAGAAATCTTTCAATACACCACGCATATTTAAGAGGTGGACAAGAACTATTAGCTCAGAAAATCTTTTCTAACTTTGAGAAGGCTTTGTGAATGCTTTGAAATTTCGAAGTCAAGAGTTGTGTCTTTCAGACAATGTCACATTCTATTTATAACTAACTTTTGTAACAGACTGTAATCGATTAAATCATTATTATAATCGATTAAAATTTCATATTTAATCGATTAATCTTCCAGATATTCTATTAAAATGTTCTTAGCTCAATCTTGAATTTATAACGAACAAAGCAATTGATTAAACCAGACATGTTTTAGTTCTGAAATAAGTTAATGTAATCGATTACAGAATGTGGTAGTCGATTAAGCCAGACATGTACAATTTCAGAATAAGCCTAGGTAATCGATTACAGATTGTGGTAATCGATTAGGGCAGTCAAGCATATTTAAAAATGAACTTGTGTAATCGATTATAGTATAATGGTAATCGATTAAGACCGATAATCATGATTTACATTTTGTGCTAGTTAATCGATTACGAGTAGCTAGTAATCGATTAAAGTGTTCTTCATGGCTTTTCCAGAATCAAAACAGAAGCTGGTAATTGATTATATCCTTGTGTAATCGATTAAAGCAGTGATACTTTGTTTTTCCAAAAACTTAACCATGAGAAATTAACTTCTTTACAAAACATGAACAACTTTAATGCTTTAGTAAAATCATGTCTGCATGTTAATGGTCATGTTCATGCAATGCAAGGATCATAAGATTAGCCTTTCATATACTTAACCCATTACAAATGTCTTGGCATGTGAAAAGCTAAAAATCTTCATTCAACAAGCTTCATCTTTGACTTGATCTTCTTCTAGCTCCTCTTATATTCAACAATATCCCCCTTTTTGGCTTTGAACATGTCAAATATCAATTGAACATTTGTTTAGCTTTTAAGTGCTTTGAGGGATGAATGGTAGGAACCTAATACTTGATAACATGAAATCAAATCAGCTTATTGCCAAGAACAAGTGTCAAGTATGCCAAGTTTTAAGTATGCTTGCATAAACATTGATCAATTCCTTCTTTAATTTTGATCCCCCTGACTTAGGTAAGTTTCCAATGTTAAAACAGAGCAAAATAATAAAAAAAAAACAAAGCACAACACTTATTATATTTTCCCCCCTATTTATCAAATTATTTCTCAGATTATTTATGCTTGCATAAACATTGATCAATTCCTTCTTTAATTTTGCTCCCCCTGACTTAGGTAATTTTCCAATGTTAAAACAGAGCAAAATAAAAAATAAAAAAACAAAGCACAACACTTATTATATTTCTCCCCCTATTTATCAGATTATTTATCAGATTATTTCTCCCCCTATTTGGCTTATCAAAGACAAAAAGTAGCAATATACATATCATAAGCAAGGAGAATACCAAATAGAAACTAAAAAGTAGCAATATACATATCTTAAAGGCAGACATATTTGGTTAGGAATGAAAACGAGATTGAACAAAGGTTTAGACTTAGAGAGAGAGAGAACACACAGATTGCTCAAGGTAGAAGAGAGAATAGTGTGATTATTTTTCTCATAAAAAGCTTTATTTTTAGAGTGTTGAGGTTTAATTTTTGAATTTTGAAGCATTGTAACAGCTATTTCGAGTAATTAGAATCTTAAATGATTTGTAGAAAGATTTGATTTTGAATTTGGTATCAGTTAGGTAGTTTTGATTTCAAAGAAATCTTGCAGATTTTACAGTAATGCCATAGATAATCAATTACATAAGCTCGTAATCGATTAATTCATAAGCAAATAGAGTTTCTGCCTAAGGCGTAATCGATTAAATCGAACAGTAAGAATATAAACCAGAACATCAAACAGTAATCGATTACCATATTTCGTAATCGATTAATCCAGAGAAGGTTAGATTTCTGAAAAACTTTGTTTCATATGTAATCGATTATTTCTAAACTGTAATCGATTATTCCAGTCCAAAATAATTCTGGAAAAAGCTTGTATAACATGCATAATTGATTAATTCGACAAGGTAATCGATTACATAAGCATAACTTTGTTTTTAAAATGCTTTTAATGATCATTTAATCGATTATTTCGATGTTTAATCGATTAATACAGTCAATTTTGCATAATGAACAGTGAATATGCAACACATTTCAAATTTTGAAGCTCATGTGATGATTAGTCAAATAAGAAGCAATTTCATA
>PYAF01005641.1:0-14646 GCA_007407185.1 Glycine tomentella
CCAGGCGTGGCATTCCAGAGAAAATCCACTTTCTGGAGCACTTCCCACGCTCCAGGCGTGGCTCCCACGCCCCCGGCGTGGCATTCCAGAGGAAATCAACTTTCTGGAGCACTTCCCACGCCCCAGGCGTGGCTCCCACGCCCCAGGCGTGGCACTCCAGAGAGAATTGGTTTTCTGAGCTGTTTCCCACGCCCCAGGCATGGACACCCACGCTCCAAGCGTGGAACCTCAGAAAACTCATAAATCAGCCTACATCTCTCTTTCTCAAGCTTTTCTCTGAATATCCGTAAGCATATTTATGATCCTCAATCATGAGCTTAATGTAAGCTTAATTACATGCTTGAAACTCGAGGCATTACAATTACCATTCGAAATAATCGATTATTTCAGTTTCTGCTGCAGAGGCACCATTTTTCAATTTTAAAACATTTGTTTGGATAGCTTCCCTTTGAAGCTACATTTGTATTTCATTTAGGACGCATTTACATTTCATTAGCTTATATTTTCGTGTCCTATATAAGCTACATTTCAACAGATTGTAACAACTTTTGATTGTATGAAATTGAATGCACTTTGTGTGTGTTAGGTTGAGAGTTTTCTCCCTTGTTCTTAGTTTAGAACATCTTGTTTCTTATCAATAGCTTCTGAGTTATTGTGGTGATTCTTGCAAGACTTATTGGAATCCCTATTCCATGGTGTCAATCCAAATCCATTTCTAATCATTTTCCACTGATCCATTTCTTAAAACACAAACATAAAAAACTTTCTTGAAAACAGAGCATTTCATACTCTGTTTTTCTTTCAATTGAAGAATTGATTCCATTGCAAGGATGATCGGGGCAAACAGGACTTGATTCAGATCAGGAGTCCATCAATTACTCATCGTTATAATCAATTATTTTGATTAAAAACCATACCCAAAATTTTTATGAACACTTTAATCGATTACAAGCTTGATTTAATCGATTACATGAGCATATTTAATCGATTACCAACGGTTATAAAAGTTTGTTAAAAATAGACCTTTGGCTCAGCTGTTTTTCTAACTTGACCAATTCGTATTACTGAGCATTCAAAGGCTTTTCAAACTCTTTTTAGTGATTCTCTGGGTTCATAAAGTTCTTGTTTTCACAATTCTTTCATGAGTTGTTAAATATAAGAAAAAGGAAGAAGGTTCTTTCCAAAGTTTTAAGGAAGTAATGGTATGAATCTATTTTCAACATACAACCTGATTAATCATTCATATGTGCATCATTCATTGGATCATCAAGTGACTTCTTTCCTTAAACTTTGCAGTTGTATCACAGTTATTCAAATTCTATAAAGATTGGCTTATTGTAAATGGGTTTCTTGCATGATAACTAGAGATAGGGTTTCTCTAGAGGTTGCTGAGTAGTGTTCTCAGTGGGGTTGGTCTCTAAGAGTCTAATAGTGTTTTAGATTTCTGAACTTTATCTAGGGTTGATAAAGAGAGGCTTGTAATATCTTGTAAGAATATTATTTGCAATAGTGGAACTCCATTCTAGTGTTGAGTGGAAGAACTGGATGTAGCTTCATAGTGTTTGAAGTGAACCAGTATAAAATTATGGCTGATCTTTATTCTATTCTCATCATTTCTTATTGCTTTGGTCTTTGATTCAAACTACTTGCACATAAAAGATTTCAATTGTCTATTGGTTTTCTTGACTGAGGAATTTGATTGAATATAAGATTGGTTGATTTGAAAACAATTTTAAAGTGATAAAGATCCTATGGAAAACTCTGATTGAAAATTTTAAATTACCAAGGTTCAACCAATTCACCCCCCTTTTGGTTGTTTAGAAGTATTCCTATTATTTTCAAAATATACCAAGGAAGATGTAAACAATAGAAAAGAGTTTCATTCATTAATCATCAAGTGCAGTACAAGAAATAACAACTAAAAAATAAGAAACAGAAACACCACAGCCACAAGCAAGAAATTACAACAACCAAACTAGATATTATCAAAATCTCTAAGAGCCATCCTAGCATCTATGTTTTCTTGCCTAGTTGTAATTTCCTCTAAGGAGGAATTAACTTCAGCTCTATGCTCATGATGCAGATCCAACAATCCATCCATCTTTTGAATCATTAGAGATTCAAAATGGGTCCACTGCTGCTCAACAGGACTAGCTTCTGCATCTTCTTCTTCTTCAGCTCCTTCTCTTTCAGCAGCATCACCTAGTGGAGCTTGTTCTCTAGCCATCAACCATCCATTTGGAGTTGGCATTAACCCCAGCTTGTTGAGATGTTTGACAGAGATAAGGTTGGTAATTTCAGTTGTGCTGTCCACAATCTCATCAAAGGCATCAATCCCAAAATAGTCTATAAACCTTGAGACTAATACAGCATAAGGGAATTGATAACTAAGAAACCTCCTAGACTTCATCATGGTCTCCTTAAGGACTAGAACCCAATTCATCTGAGTTCCAGTCTTCATGCCATGCACTAGTTGCAAATCATCATCTGTGATTTGGGCATGATTTGTGTGTTAGTATATGGATTTCCTAGAGACAATCTTTTCATTAGATTAGGACGTACATGTAATTTTCATATTGTCCTGAATAAATTATAAGCCATCTTTATCTTGTTTCATATTCTGTCTCGATATCATTATTAATATATGAGTAACAAGATAAAACCCTTGGAATAGAATAGGTATCTCTTAAGTATCAGTGATGGGATCACGATCATGAGGATTCAAGGATACCAGATGTCTACTCCTAAATTTTAAGTTCCTAGTCTAGAGACACTGAGAATGGGGATCAGTGATTTCGGGTAAGACTAGCACGGCTTAACTATTTGTATGCAGATACAAGGTAAAGACCTCATGAGCTACAGACATGGAGATGTATTAGCTAAAGTCGTGGGTGGACCTATAAGGGTACAGCTTGCACTGAATGGACCACAAAGAGACTCTATGAGGTAATCTCACAGATAGTATCATTAGAGTAGTCTCTTATTATTTGGGTGTGTCTTTCCTTAGACCAGAAGTTTTCACCTAGAGTGTGTTCTAGAAGACATGCTTTGATTGTATACCTCGTCTGCCTGAAACATGGAGACACATAGGTATACCTTTGGGCATATCCTGAAAGAACACGAGTCTAGGGTGACTAGCTGAAGGAATTCGTCAAATCTCTGTGAGAGATTAGGTTATTTGTGAATCGGAGAAATCGGGATGACATTTACGGGACTCGGGAATCTATGCATAGTAAAAGAAATCATGAGATGATTTGCCTTTAGAGTCAGTAAAATTGGAGACTCCCTATTTCAATTAAAGCTTACCCTAGACCGCAAGGACTGATACGTTTCCTTACCCTAGGTTTTATGGGAAAGTAACCGAGACAAAAGGAAATACATACGAAAACCAAATAGATTTAATAGGATGATCTTGTCATTTACCTAACTAGTTCTAGGCAACAAAGCATTGCTAGTGCTCTGTGTTATCATTAAATGAGTAGTGGCCTTGTTGGGCCCAAACTCATTTATGTCAGTAGCTATGTTGGACCTAATGGGTCACACACTAACACTTTATTGTCATGACATTATAGCATTAAAGGTTTTGGGCCTAATAATGGTTGTTGGCCCAAGAAAGAGTTTGGATACTTATCTTAAAGAGAGAGTGCCTCATGAATGGAGTTAATGGGCTTGGATAGTCCAAGACATTATTAATTAATTTAAATAGTTAAATTAATTATATAATATTTAAATTTGATAATTTAAATTTTGAATTTAAATATGAATTAACTATAGTAGTTAGTTTCATATCAAAAGGAGAAGATAAGAGCTAGATTTGAATTTGTATTCAACTAGCATCTTATCATGATCATGTCCTAGATTTTAGGAAGAAGTTTGACGGCTGATTGTGGGCTTACATACGGCTGATATATGATTATCATTTGGCAAAAAATAAATCCCAAGTAATGGACCCTTAGGAGGATAAGATAGAAGGTTGTTGGCAATTTTTGAAATGCAACAACTCTATCTTTTCTTCACGTGTGGGATGCTTCATGATCAGAATTTTTGGTTAAAAAATCTGACTCAAACTCTTCTATAAAGTGTGCTATTGTGATCATAATTCTTTAATAGTTTTTAGAGGAAAAACCCTATCTACTTCCCTCTATTTTCACATGCCCCTTTGTGTGAATTTTTGCTGAAAATTCAGACACCAATATCATCTATTGGTGAGCCTCTTAGATAAGTAAAAACACTTTAAAACCTAACCTTCTTCCTCTCCATTGGTGTGCTTAGCCTGCCTCCTTTAGTGTTTGTTGGTAGCCTTCAAGAAGTGTTCTTGAGTCTTGACAAGAAGTGGTGTGGATCAACATTAGAGGGCTTGTATCTTCAAGCCTATCCTTGATCATCAAATTTCGAATATAAGCAAGGTAACATCTATGTCCTAAAGAATGATTCTTGTGTGGTATGTGTGTTTCCGCTTAAAAATTTTGTTTTTCTCACATGCCTTTGGGCTTCAAGGCCCTATCTTTCATTGTGGACCTAGGGCTGAGGATATAGGTGATGATATAGTGCAGCAATCTATCTTCCCCTGTCATATTTCCAACCCTCAGCCTGGTCTTCAATCTAGCTTGAGGATCCAACAACATCCTTCTATATGTGACAATTTTGGAGTACCCTTCAAATCTCCTTACTCCTTCACAGGAGAAACTAGCCACAACATTCCAAACTATGTTATCTATCTCCATGACAACACCTTTTACTTGTAAACGAAGGACACCATCCATGCTAGCCTTGGCAGAGGTGTAAAACACCTTCACCAACTTAGGGTAGAAAGTACCCTTCATCTCAAGAAAGTTCTTCAGTCCTTGATTATCCAGCATGGTCGGGAATTGAAATCCCTCACGCACAAACCAATTAAGGTCAAGATATTTTGCAGGCATAACCAATTTGGTTGCATGAAATTGCACGTAGTTATTTTTATCCACTTCAAATGAGAACCAGTTATTGAACCTGTTCACTGCAGCACTTGAGGATTCTCCAGCTTTCATCTTGCTGGTTTTGGTTCTTTTAGGAGCAGACATGGTGTGTATAGGTTGAAGAAAGGAATGGGCAGAGGTTTGGGTTAAGAGACAGAGGAAGAATACAAGAATTTGTTCAGTTTGCTTAAGAAAGTGCGAGAGAGAGAGAGAGAGAGAGATTTTCAGGTGTGAAGTTTCACCCTTTGAAAGCTTGAATTTATAGAGTTTTTTTGAAGTTTAAATTTGAATTTTAAAAACTTGGTAACAACTATTTCGTGTTCCAAGCATGTCTGGGTTCACTGAACCAGATTTCAAATTTGAAATTAAAGATAAGATTGTCAGTTACAATTTTTGAAAATTGTGCACTGTTGTAGAAGCGCCATAGATAATCAATTACATAAGCTCGATAATTGATTATACCAGAGGATTTAAACTTTTAAAACAATTTTGTGCAACAAGTAATCGATTAATCCGACATGGTAATCGATTACTCTAGGGAGTTTTGAATTTTTAAACTGAAAACAATATGAACACACACATAACCAATAGAGGGTGAATTGGTTTAAACTTGACCTTTTAAAAAATCTTTAAATATCAGAGTAAATAGGATCTTTATCACAATTAAACCAAAAATGCTTCAAACAATCAAACCACTCAGCTCAAGAATACAGTTACTAAAAACTTCACTTGTTGAGTAATGAGATTTCACCAATAGAATCACAGATTAAGATGATAAGAAGAGATTAAACATAGAAATTACCTCATAAGCATAGTTCTAGAAGAACCAAACAAATCCATATGAATCAATTCAAGGGGTCTTGAGGTAGAAACAACATTTTTATTTTGAAAAAAAATCTTGGTTTGTTTCCCCTTTTGACAAGCATCACATAGTTTGTCCTTTTCAAACTTTAGTTTAGGTAAGCCAATGACTAAGTCTTTTCTAATAAGCTTGTTCATGTGATGCATGTTAATGTGACCAGCTCTTCTATGCCATAGCCAAGATTCATCAACTTTGGTTACTAGACAATTAGTGTTGTGAATGAATGCATGTTCTATAGAGAGTAAGTAGATATTACCTTTTCTTTTACCTACATGGATAACCTCACTGGTTTGACCATCACATATCAAACAACAATTGTTATTAAAAGTAACGTTGAATCCTTTATCACATAGTTGGCTTATACTTAAGAGATTGGGCTTTAAACCGTTCACAGAGAACGTTTCTGATCTTGGTTTTAAGGCTATCTCCTATGTTTCCTTCTTCAACTATCTTTCCTTTGTTGTTGTCGCCATAAGTAACAAATCATCCATCCTTCAAAGTCAGATTTGTAAGCATGGACAAGTCACCTATCATATGTCTAGAGCATCCACTGGCTAAGTACCATAATGATGATTTTGCTCTAAGGCATACCTGCAACAATCAAATTAAGTGACAAAGAAAGGTACCCAATTGAGGTTGGGTCCATAAGGGCTAGCTATTTTCTTCTTTTTCTTTGGAACCCAAATGCAGTCTCCATTAAGCACATGGAACCTTCTAACATAGCACTTATCATAGGATAAAACTCTTATCCATCTAAGAATTACATATGCCTTCAATTGAATGGCATGTAAAAGCTAAAACTTTTCCTTCACTAAGATCCTCAGCATCTTGATCCTCTTCAAGCTTCCCTGTTTCTAACACTCATAAATCTTTTCCAGAAAGCTCAAGAACACTTTAATCGATTAAAAGAGTTATTAATTGGTTACATAAGTGAATTTAATCAATTACATTAGTGAATTAATCGATTACTGATAGTTACAAACTAATTTCTATAAATAGATGTTGGATGTTTTGAAAAGATACAATGAAATATCAAAGTATTTTCATAAGCTTTATGTAGTAAGAAAATATTCCAAGTGCTAAACTCTCTTAGACCCACAAATCTTCAAGCTTCAAGATTTCTAAAAAGGATTTCTTTTTGGGCAAGTTTCAAAAGAAGTTTTGGAACGAAAGTTCTAAAGTTGTTTCTTTCACCGTTGATTCAAGTCTGGTAATATTTTGCATACATCACTATTGGATCGTCAGGTGGTTTCTTTTCATACAACTTGTTTGTAAGATCTTTTGAATTTTTTGTGTGTAGCTATAACAATAGTTTTTCTTAAGGCTTTTTTAGAATAGGTGTTTCTAGAGGTAAGAGTAGAAATCTCGTCCTTGATCTAGGTGTGATTGAGAGTGGTTGTAAAAATCTTGTAAGAAACAGATTGTTATTAGTGGAAGTCTAACTTGTTGGTTAGAAGAACTGGATGTAGCTTCTCTAGGTTGAGAAATGAATCAGTATAAATCCTTGTATGAACTACTTGATCTTTAGCTTTTCTTGTTGTTATTATTGGTGCTGCATTCACAAACAACAAAAAATGTTTTGATTGCATTCTTTGAGTAGTGGTGTTTGATTGGTTGAAAGCTTTCTTGGATTGTTTTGTGATACGATGTTGTTAACTCTGATTGTTTAAGGAATTTTTAACTATCCAAGATTAACCAATTCACCCCCTCTTGGTTCATGTGTGTTGTTCATGCTGTTTTCAATTGATATCAAAAGCTGGTTCTTTTGTGTTACTCAAGCTCGCTATCTTTTTTCAAAGAAAATGAATACCACACAAATTACCTTCAAGGAGGGTGCCTCCCTTAATCGTCCTCCGATGTTTGAGGGAGAACACTTTAGATTTTGGAAAAACATAATGTACATATTCATTCAATCAAATGACCCTGATGCATGAAATGCAATAGAAAAAAATCATTTGGTTCCAATCAAAACTCTTGGTAATGAAGTGATTCCCAAAGATTGGGATGAAATGACAGACATAGAAAAAAGGGTAGTTCAATACGATTTCAAAGCAAAGAATATGATAACCTCTGTGAAAATATAATGAACACTTATGCAAATAACCAAGAGGGAGGTGAATTGGTTTTACCTCAGAGTTTTAAAATTTCCTTTCAAAATTTATAATAGCGGAAGACTTCAAAAGGATCGTATCAATTTAAAACCAATTAGAAATCACTTTACTTCATCAATCAAATCACTCTTGTGCAATAACCAAGTTTATATGATGAACAAATTCTATACTTCAAGAATTAAATGAAATATAAATTGAAATCTAATGCACACAAGGTTTATACTGGTTCACCTCTCAACCCCGGAGGCTACATCCAGTTTTCTTCCAACCAAATCTTGGTTAGAGTTCCACTATAACAAATATCTGTTCTTTACAAGCTTACAAAATGATCTCTCTTACCCTCCCTAGGTAAAATTCAAAATCTACTTCCTATAGAATTTTCAAAAGATCAAGAACCAGAGATTCCCTCTCTGTTCTTCCCTCTAGAAACCCTTTCTAGAACAAGCTTTAAAGAATACAAATGTTATATGGAAATACAACTCAATTATACAACAAATATTAACAAAATAAAAAACTTTAGGTACAAGAAAGATATCACCTTATATTCCTCAGCAATTACAATGATACGAATGATTCAATTAACCTGAGATTATATGCAAAAGATGACTACCAATCTTTCTTGATAACTTTCTTTAAGCTCTAGCTTGAATAAGTCTTCAATCCATGAGTATCAAGACTCAAAACTCTAGTAAATCACAATGATACTCATCATATTTGTTTATCTCACTAATTTCAGCCTTGGATACACTTGAGAACTTTAGAATATGTATATCACAAAGTATGCACGAATATCACTTTCTTTCTTACTTAGTCTTTCTCAGACTCAGTTTCTCTATTTATAAAAAAAATTGTTTTAACTAACTGTAATCGATTAATTCATCAATGTAATCGATTATTTTAAGTATGGTAATCGATTATTTTATCTATATAACCGATTAAATTGTTCACCCGAAATCTGGAAATCTGTTACGAATAGAATAATCGATTAAATAACCTTGTAATCGATTAAGCTAGACAAACTATGTTTTACAATGCACATATGTAATCGATTAAGTACCTATTTAATCGATTAACACAGACCATGCCTAAAACTTAACAATGCATATTTAACTAAAATCTGGTAATCAATTAAACCAGATGAACATGCTGTGTAAAATTATGCAGAAGCTTATGTAATTGATTATTTCCCAAGATAATCGACTATCACATGAAGTTCTCAATTCTGTGTAAAGTTAATTTAATCGATTATGAGCAGGTGGTAATCAATTAAAATGTTCATAAGGCATTTTCAAGAAAACATCCACATGCCTGTAATCAATTATATTACAAGATAATCGATTATCATAGTGGAAAAATGTTTTATACAATTCCTAATAGCCTTTATGAAATTCTATGGGTTTGCTAATTACCACATGATTAATTCCTATCAAATGAATGAATGAATGCATGAATTATTAATTGCTAAAGAGGATTATAAAGCTTTATCTAATGAACTAAGCTTAAACACAATTACATATGCCATCAAATTGATTGGGCATGTAAAATATCAAAACTCATTTTCTTCAATCATCTTTGAATCCTTTGCTTTAGCTTCTTTGATTCTAACAATCTCCCCCTTTTTGATTTTGAGTATGCCAAATACTTTATTTTAGAAAGGTATATATCTATATCACCTTGAATTATCACATGTCCTAAGAATCTCAATTCAGACTTATACTTAGCATAAAGTTATCTATTAGTAACAAGATTCTTAAGTTTTCCTCATTCTTTTCTCTAATCTTTGGAATATCCCAAAATGTCATCTATGAATAGTTTCACAATTATCAGGATAGGGATGAGAGGTCTCATTCACATACTAAAGCATAAAGGCATAACTAGATATTTGTGATGATTCTAACTGGTTCTAAAGCAACCTTGAAAACATCTTTTTCATGGATCTTAAGGGTAAAATTCATGTTGCTAAACTTCCCTGTTCCTTCTCACCAATTCATAAATCCTCTTTCTTTGGGATAAGATACTTATTCTTTGTTATTTATCCAACTAATGATAGTCTATATCTCTACTTATGGTTCCAAAGACAATTCGTAAAATATCTTTAATTTTTATGGACCTTTATGGTAAGATCTATTTTGCTAACTTCTAATGAATTTATAAGGTCATTCTTTCTAAGAACAAAGTACTTCTTCTCAATCATTTCTTATTCGACTAATGATGTTCTATACACATTCTCACGATTCCATCTTTCCCATATTTCTCTGGGAAACATATTAGATCTCACAACTTACTTGTTCCACTATTTTCTTAGTTTGTTTCTTAAACTTTTCTTAGTTGTTTCTCAGTTCTACCTTCCCTGTAAGAAAATATCTAATAGATGGCTACAGGTATATGTTCAACCTCTTATATCAAGTCTATAGCAAATTATCCTTCTTCAAGGGATAGACCGAATATGTTGTTAGGGAATACTCTAGGAATTTTTTTTATCAACATGTAGATTATCTAGAGAACATTATTCTTTGCTTTTAGATCAAAATCTTATATACTTTTCTTTTCAAAAATAACCAAGGATAGATATTTCTTTATTACCAATCTCAAAATAACTCAATACTTATTAGTATAAACAAGTTATCAAGTGACAACCAGTATATATATATAACAGGTCAAGCAACTTGGAGAACCATAAAATTTCTTTCACAAAACACATATCATAAATCAAAACATACCTCAATTATCAATTTTTATCATTCACAGAAGGCACTAAAAATTGAATTTCCTCCCTTTACTAAAACTCGAAATCATAGTAGACCCAATCAACATAAGTACCATATGTCTCTTGAAAAGTCCTTCCTAACTTTAAAAACTTCTAAAAATTTTATTACCTCCTTATTTCTAATATCTTCAAGAAAATATTTCTCCAAGAACCTCCTAAAATTTTTCCTAAATCACCACTAATCTTTAACTTCAAACTTGAAAATATCATACAATTATTCTTTATTATTCCTCACATACTTTCCTCATAATATAATTCTTTACTCACTTATTTACCATAGAGGTCGATACCTAGAATTTTTTATCAATCACTTGTTTGTTTTTCTGACTGCTTGCCATAATGTTCCTTTGCATTTCACAAGTTATCCAGGTGGCCAGTCTGCTAACTTATGAATATGCGGGGAAACTTATGGTATAGCAGGCATCAGAACTATTTCATATTCTGACAACCTCATCCAATCTCCATAGTCCATAAGCAAAATACCTATCACTTTATGAACAAATATATTTTTATCATACCATCCTACATACTACAAGTAAAATTAAATCACCATACCTCATCCAAGTGTACTCATGTCCAACTTGATCATAAAATAAACTTAAGCACAGAAAATCATGTTAGCAACATAACTAATAATTTTCCACATGATTTTAATTCCTTTAGGCATTCACAAGAAAAATTCAAACCTAGTATACCTCTTAATTGTCTTTTCACCTGCCACCTGACTGCTTAAAAATTGAATCCTTCCAACGCTTAAACTATTTATTTATACCGTTCATCCTTCAAAATCTCCAAATATCATCAAAATTACTTAAACCCCTTTCTCTAAATTATCCATTATAATTTCACCCTTATAGATCATCTACTCATCTTAAAATAATTATGAATAACAACCTTAAATCTTGTCTAAATAATTTCAATTAGGTTAATCCAGGAAATTTCTCAATTGTGGATTAAAACCTAATCTATTTTTCTAATCTGTCAAAAACATATTACCAAAAAAACCCAGTCCATGGTTCAGATCAGACCAATCCTACAGAACACAGAGTTCCTAGAGATGCAACATACACATAGAACACAACACATAGCAAACACTTAAAAACACACAACATAAAAAAACTTGTCACTTATAAAAACATCACATGCACATAGCAACATAGCAAGCATACAGTCCTCAGAAAACAAACCACAGCTCTGATACCACCATTGTAACGCCTCCTTTTACTTTCTTGTGTTTGATTGATTTTAGATGAAATTTCGTGTCCACTTTGTATTAGAATTATCTTCGTTATAAATTTCATGAAAAATTTCTTTTCACTTTGCTTGCAAATTCTATTAGTCGTTTATATCATGAACGAATTCTCTCTCCATGGTTTAATTGTAATAAAATCCATCAATACAGATTAGAATATAATACAGTCCATGTTACATGCCCAAATACATGTCATAAGCTACAAAATAAAAATTACAACATCTTTATCACATCCTCACTCAAATCCATGCATATCTTCAATTTGTTATCCATGCTCAGCTACTACTGTTCATCTGCTCGCCCAAATAATCTGGGGTCATCACAGGTGTCAACCACAGACACAAAATAGGGTTAGTTTATGACAAACACAGTTTGAATAAAACATTCATAAAGAATATATACGCAGATGGTTATCATAATATTTATAAAATAACAAACACGGATGATTCACTCACAGATTAATTTACATCATCTACACAGCACACGAATTAAGTCATATTATCTATTTAACACACAACGTACTCATCAGATAATGCATATAATGCATGCTCATCTTCTTTATATGATGCATGACTGAGATCTCAGGTTATCACCAATTTCTCATTATCAGTGGCCACAGTCAAGATAGCTTAACACCTCATGAGTTGGATTGGCCAGTCGGGATAGGTCAGTGTTGCAAAAGGACTCACACCTACAACATGTGATCATCATGGCTAGGTGATCTCCCCACTGTGGCTATCCCCCAGCTCATCACCTTAGAACGTCCGAATCTCAACTCTAGCTATCTGACAAACAACTTCGCGGATTAACCCCCGCAGGACAACACGGCTTAACCCCCGCAGGGCATATGCATATGAAGATGCATGAATGATCCACTTTTATTATTTAATTATTATTCTTCTCAAACATCTCAAAACTCAACAACTCATGGCATATGCTTTTTAAACAACACGTAAAGCTTCTTTCAACCATCGCATAAAGCTTTACACAACATCTAAGCATATAGCCATACTTCAACAAAACTCTTGGAATCCATAAATAATCACAACACATTTAACAACACAAGGATTCCAATACTTCATCCATCTTTGTTTCTTTAGAACATTTCATCAAACACATGATGTGCTTTTATGGAAACACTCAACAACACATGAAATATTACATAACTTTTGCTTAAGCAACCAACCATGTAAATACAATTCAAATTCAACAACAAGGATTCAAGCCAAACATTCTTAAACATATTTTATTCATTGTAACAAATTATCAAACACATGGTGTGCAAGCTTGAATTCTTAGAATTCTTTAAAGAAAGCTACTTAGACATTAATCTTCATAAAATTCAATATAATTCTAAGAATAAATAAACATATTTCCAACATAATTCTAGCATAAGATAGGCATATTTCAAGAATTTACAAAACATTTTTTAATGAAATATACAAACTTTAGTAAAACCCAAGACACTTTGATTTTCGTAAAATGTTCCCATTAGCCAATTGTTTTACTTTTTAAAAAAACCATAATACCTATAATCTTAAGTACCTTTCATTCATTCATTAAGTTAAGCTTTAATTATCTATACAACAATCATTCTTTTTTCTATAATCAAGTCATCTAATCCAATAATCATTCATGTAACAAACTTTACTTCTTTGAGACAATTCAACAAACACTTAGTCTACAAAACTTAATGAAATAAAACAAGGAATAATATTCAAACTAAGCTTATCATAAACTCCCCCATACCTTACTTTCCTCAAGCTTTTGAACAACTTCCTTCCTTTAAAATTGAATAATCCTTGCTCCTAGGGTTGCTAGTCTTCACGTGAGTTTCCAAGGGTTAGGCCTTTGTTTTGTGTTCTAGGTAAAAGGTGAATAAATGGAAATGCTTTGGAGTAGTTTGTGCACGGCTGAACTCCCTTAAGGACAACCCAAAATTTTTGGTTCCTACACCTTTTTATAGGGTACTAATGCTTGAATTTTGGTTGCAAATATCCAAAGGTTATTATAACTAGCTTTCTACTTGGTTTCCTTTCATTGGCTAGCCATTCCTTTGCTTCCAAGTAGCATGTTTCTACATTATTCTCCTTTTCTTTTCTCAATTGCACGTATACTCCCCCTTTGGATGAGCTTACTTTCGGTTCCTAGTCATTTGTGAGTGTAAATATCTTTCTAAACTATCATTGCTACCTTTCTACATGTTTCTTTCTTATTGGCTACTAAATTCTCACCCTCCAAGTGTCCATATTCTTGAGAATTCCACACCATTCTCCTTAGTTCTCAATTGGCACGTGGATTGGTAAGCTTTTAAGAAAGGTTTCACTAATTTTCCTTGCTTCTACGTGGAGTAGCCAAATTTTAGAGATTTTTATGTTTTTTCTTCATTTTTGCAAAACCCGTTTCTGTAAAATAATTATTCCGGATTCGTTAACCGTTGGATCTTTTTGAAATTTTAAAAGTATACTCCTATCTCATATATCTAACTTCTGACTGTTGGGATCTTTGAAATAATGCTTAGAAATGTCCACGTGTTCTGTCAAAGGGAGCAAAATAAAATTTGCTTCAAATATCTCTTAAGCATTTATGTCTAGCTTTCTACTTGGACCAATAGGAATTTTCAAGCTTCTTAGCCTTCCATGTGGCCAATCTTGAAGCTTCTTAAAGTTTTATCCTTTGATCCTAGATCACACGGCCAA
>PYAF01005642.1:21332-32247 GCA_007407185.1 Glycine tomentella
AATTTTATTCTTACTTAAAGATAAATTTTATAAGAAACGTATAATAGTAAAGATTTTAAAGCGTAAAATTTGCAAAGGATTTGCTACTCGTATACATAGCCAATGTCTCTGATACAAAAGTTTAGATAATACAAGTACACTACTTTCTCAAAATCCAGCTTATTACATAACTTCGTTTATATTTCTTTACTACTCCAAGACTTCACGGAACCTGTCCATCATTGCCATCTAAAAAAAAAAGGAAATATATCTGGTGAGAAATAAATTTCTCAGTAGGCAAAGCTAAATCCCGACCCTATTAGTAGGTTAGTAAAATCAGTCAAATAATCAAACACATACACAAACAATATGCAAACTATATGAATGCATGAGATGAATTATCCCAGGGCAAATGGCTCCCACATATCGTACTGTATGTGGCCACGCTGAGCGTGGTCGCTGCTATAGTCTTACGCAAACATGCATGAATTTTGCCATATATCCTTGCCAATGGGTACTACATCGTACTGTATGTAGCATTAGATTTTGTTTCCCCAAAGCCTCGTACTGGACTTGGAACATGGAAACATGAATCCTCCTATCTTAATCACATCAATCATCCATGTGAAAAATCAAATGCATAAGCAAAACAATGATCATATCATCATATATATATATATATATATCATAAGTATGGTTACACCACCATATCTTATCCAATAAGCTTTTATAAGTATAGTTACACCACCATATCTTATCCAATAAGCTTTTATAAGTATGGTTACACCACCATACATTAATCAAGTAAGATTATTACCAAACTTATGCATAACCAGAGAATAACCTTAACTATAGAAAAATTATGTTAGTAGTCTAACTAATCATTCTCAATATAAATAATATCTAATTTCCTTTAAACCTTTACAAGCAAAGGTTCACACCTAGTATAATTAATCCTCAAAATCAAATCATCAAGGATTTAAACCATTCATCTTCATACCATTCATCCTCTACTTCAAAAATTAAATCAAAAATATGTCCCTAAAAGTATAAACAGATAGTCCAAGTATCATCAAAATCACCTCAAAAGATCATCAAATAGACTTCTATACTTCACTAATATTGGTGGGTATAAATCATAATCTATCTTATGGCTTAATTCAACATATTCTCATCAAAGAATAAACTTCAAATAGCACGAAATTCAAGCCTAAATTTAACCTTAATTTAGCATGTAAATTAATCTAACTCATTGATTAACTAGAGATTTAACTTCACCTACCTCAAGGGAGTTTGATTCTTGATATCCTTCTAAATGCTCCTAGTTCCACGTGAGATTTCAAAGTAACAAGGCTTATGTTTTGCTTTTAGTCTACTTGAAAATGAAAGGTGATAAGGATATAGAGGATGGAAGGATGAAAAACAAAGGATGAAAGGGATGCAACACTTCTCCTTGGAGAAGGTTTTGGGTGGTGGAGTGTGATGGAAAGAGGTTGGGGAAACTTTGGGAGCTTTTGGGAGGCTTGATTCTCCCATTTTCGTGCCTTGGGAGCTTTATATACTTGCTCAGCACCGCCTCCACTCGCCCGGGCGACCAAAAATAGCATGTCCCACTCGCCTGGGCGAGTATCCCTTTTTCTGGAATTTTCTGTCGTAGTGAAAAATTAATTTCTGACGTTCCAGAAATTATTTGGACAATCCCAACGGTCAAAAGTTATATATATGGGTTAGGAAGCTTTCTTAAAAATTTGAGGAAGATCCAACGGTTAAATCATCTATAATGATAATTTTACTAAAATAGGTTTTCGGGTTCAATCCAGAATCACTCCATTACATGCAATTCAAACAACCTCTCCATAACTTGACATCTTCTATACACCTAGGGATGGGAACATAAATTTTCTTCTTTTTATATCTTTTGATGCTTAAGAAAGCCTTATTCCACTTTTGACTTTCTGTCATAAACTATTCCAATAGTCTGTTATTTAAGAGTATTCTTTATTACCATCATAAAAATATCTATTCAAAATATCTAAGGGTGTTTTTGTCTTTTCCAAAATATTCAAGGGCATTTATGTACATTTCTATTCTAAAATATCTTTCTAAAATATCTAAGGGCAGTTTGGTGATTTCTAAAATATCCAAGGGCGTTTTCGTCATTTTGACCTCAAGGGCATTTTTGTCATTTTCAAAAATGTCCAAGGGCATTTTTGTAATTTTCATCTTAAGGATTTTCTAGTAATTTCTACTTTATGGAAAGAGTGAGATAGTTACTTCTATCCAATTATCATCACATTTTTAAAATTTTGAGGATGTTACAATAATCGTGTGTTTTATGCAATCAAAACGTTATACCTTATTCCTAGCAACGTAACGTAATGAGTAAAATCATTCAGTTCAAACCCTAAGATTACTTTCCAGTCTCACTTAGAGTTAAATTCAAGAGACTAGTGATCAAGTAGAATCAAGCATTAAGGACAGAATGAAATTACCAATAAGGAATAGAAATGATTAATGCATAAATAAATATTAAAAGAGAGACATAGTGCTAAGAAGATTACATCCAATCCTCAAAGAAGCTAGCCAACCAACCATTGTGGAGAGAACCTCCTTAAGAGAAGAATTAATGAAGGGCCCCATCACCGCTTTTTTCCGGCAGAGTCTCCACATTAATCCTCACTTCTCTCACTTTCCTAACCTACATAAAGAACAAGCTAAGAAGCAAAGAAAGAATCAAGAATGGCCTCCAATGATCCAAATTTGTGGCCTATTTATAGATTTCCATCTCTTGCTTGCTTCACTCGCCCAGGCGAGTGTTTTTGCCTGTGTTTGCTCGCCTAAGCAAGCTAATGTCCATCTCTTTGGAACTTAGTGCTCGCCCAAATACACTGGAATTGGTCGTCTGCGCGAGTTAAAGCCTTAACTCTGAAGAAAGCCTTGGGCTTGGATGAATTGTGGGCCTGTATGCTTGTAATACCTCCCAGATTTAATCTTTTGAGCCCTTCTTGCTTGCTTTGCTTGTTCAGAAGTCTTGAAAATCCACAAAATCTATCAAAATAGAAAGCATGATTGGATTAATCTTCCGAAATATGAAAAACAACATTAATGCAAGTAATAGACACAAAACAACTAGGTTTTAGGGTAAGTTTATAAACAAATTTATTAGAATCAAAAAGATAATTGCCATCCGTAAAACATGATTTTAACTAAAATATGACACTTATCAATACTCCCTTAGATACATCACCAATTATGTTGTTCAATGATAAATGTCTTGTGGTCCTCCAATCTTTGTGTTTAGGTGTGGCTACCTCTTAATTGGTCTTTTGTTGTGCTTCATCTTCTTCTTGCTTACTAGCTTCAATAAGCTGCTATTTTTCCTCTTTAGTTTCTGCATCATTGTCACTTAAAACTTCTTCTAAAGAAGGGTTAGATTCATCACACACAATATGCACAGATTCTTCAACACACAAGGTTCTCTTGTTGAAGTTCCTATAAGCCTTACTTTGTAAGAAATATCCAAGAAAGATGGCTTCATCAGCTTTTGAATGAAACTTGCCAAGATTATCTTAGCCATTGTTTAAAACAAAGCATTTACAGTTTGCCTTAAAGTGAGAGATGTTTGGTAATAAGTGCCACATTTCAGCTACTTTCATGTTTAAAAGCTAGCACTTATCTTTTGATTTATTTCATTTATCTTAGAAATTTCCCTAAAATCTAGTTAAGAAGCACCTTGTACCTGTGTTTTAAAATGTTTCGGAAGAATGATTCAATCATGCTTTGTATTTGAATAGGTTCCGTGGAATTCTAAAGCTTTCGGAGAATCAAAACAAGCAAGAAAGGTGCATATATCAAACATAAGGAGTTCCAAAAGCATTCCAAGCCCAAAAACCACAAAGCCCAAAGGATTCTTCAACATTAAGTCAATTAACTCGCCCAGGCCACCATTCCATGAGTATTTTAGGCGCCTGGGCGAGTTCAAGTACCAAGGAACCGCCCTTCAGGCGCCCAGGCGAGTGAAAATAGAAGGAATTGGGCGCCCAGGCGACCCAAGCAGCCAGGAGAAGAATCCCTATAAATAGGAACGAATTTTGGGCAGCCAAAATAAATTTCTTCACTCCTTTCTCTCCCAAGGGCACCAGCTGCTCTTGTTTTCTTGTTTTCTTAGTTTAAGTGAGTGTAGAACTTAGGGAAGTGAGGTGAGTGACTTTTGTAAGGAGATTCTGCCAAAGCAAAGGTCGATGGCATGCTTAATAGGTCAGTCTCTCGAGGAGGTTCTGCTCATGTTCGCTTAAGCTTCTCTAAGGATTGGGTGTACTCTTCTTATCCCTATGCTCTTTTAAATTGTTTATGCATCATTCTATTTCTTGTTGGTAATTTCATTCTACTCTTAATGCTTGATTCTACTTGATCACTAGGGTCACGAACTTAAATTCCTAAGTGAGACTGGAAAGTAATCTTAGGGTTTGAACTCAATGAAATTACTCGTTACGTTACGTTGCTAGGAATAGAGCATAATGTTTCGATCGCATTAAACACGTGAATATGATCTTAATGCTTGGATATTTAATTAAGTATGCGAGGAATCGATATTTAGTAAAATACCCATAGGGCTTAATTGCGAGGAATCGAGTTAAGTTTACCTAAACGTGTACGTCAATAAGAATAGAAAATGCATAGGTAAAATCAATTAAAGGGATAAGCAAGACGAAACCTAATCCTATACTTACTTGACTTGTATTCGTTTATTTATTTCATTTCCCGTCATCGTTTATTTGTTTTCCGTTATCTTATTTTACATTTTTCACAACAACAACAACAAATGAATCTTCGCCTTTTATCTGTATATAACTACTAAACTGATAATTTTAAATCAACCGACATAAACCCAAATCCCTATGGAGACGATCTTTATAAATTTGAAACTTACAGCGATAACAACGGTACGCTTGCCGTGGTAAAAATTCCTAACATTTGGTTTCCTTCCTTTATAGAGTTCATAAGGAGATTTCTTTAAAATAGGCCTTATGAGAATTCTATTCAGGGTATAACAAACTGTGCTCACAGCATCTGCCCAAAAATGCTTAGATAATTTTGTTTCATTTAGAAGAGTCCTTGCTCCTTCTTCAAGTGATCTATTTTTCCTCTCCACAACATCATTTTGTTGTGGTGTTCTTGGAGTTGAAAAATTGTGATTAATTCCAAAATCTTCACAAAACTTTTCAAAGTGTTCATTTTGAAATTCACCACCATGGTCACTCCTAATTGAAACAATATTACAACCCTTTTCATTTTGAATGAACTTGGCTAGTTTCTTAAAAGCTGTGAATGCTTGGCTTTTGGATCTAATAAACAATGTCCAAGTGTATCTAGAATAACAAGTCCATAATCATTCCCTCCTATGCTCATGGTTCATGAAGGACCAAATAAGTCCATGTGAAGCAATTCAAGAGGTCTAGAAGTAGAAATCATGTTCTTACTTTGGAAAGAATTTTTAATTTGCTTTCCTCTTTGACATGCTTTACAAATTTTTTCTAAGTCCTTCCTTACTAATTTGTTGAGATGATGCATGTTAATATGATATGTTCTTCTATGCCATAATCATGTTTCATTTACTTTACTTATTAAGCAATCAGTTTTATGTATGAATGCATGGTCAATGGACATAACATAGATATTACCCTTTCTTTGCCAATGTGTGCAACTTTACCATTTTTGTCTTCATGTATCAAGCAAGTTTCATTGTTGAAGGTGACTTTGAAACCTTTGTTACACAATTGACTAATGCTTAGTAAATTGGTTTCCAGCCCTTCAACATAAAGCACATCCTTGATCTTAGTGGTTAAGCTGTCTCCAATATTTCCTTGCCCAATAATTCTGCCTTTATTGTTGCCCCCAAAGGTAACATATCCTTTTTCTTCAAGTACTACATCTGTCAGCATGGATATGTCTTTGGTCATGTGTCTAGAGCATCCACTGTCTAGGTACCATATTGATGATTTTGCTCTAAGACACATCTGCACAATTCAAATTAATGAGAGAAATAGGGTCCCCAATTTAAGTTGGGTCCAAAGGGGTTAGTTGCTTTCTTTCTTTTCTTAACCCATATGCATTCACCATTTGGAACATAAAACCTTCTAGTAAAGCACTTATATGAAGTGTGATTTTTTAACATACAATAATTGCAAGTTGGAGATTTTGATTTTCTAGCATGAGTAAATCTTTGATAGACATTTGGTTGATTGTGCTGCCTTTGGTACTTATGTTTTGGAGGTACAAACACAAGCTTACTTTGAGTTCTAGCACCATGTTTATATCCCAAACCATAAGTATCACCAGCATATTTTTGAACACTTAGCATTTCATCTAAGTTACATTTCCCTTTGTAATAATTTCTTAGCAAATCAACCAAATAACTATTTTTTGTTTGCAAGCTCATATTTTCTTTTCCTTTACTCAGCTTGTACTCAAAAAATTCTTTCTACAATTCATTGTATTTATCAACCTTAGAGTTGGCTAAGGAGCATGTACATCCATTTTCCTTATAACTTGAAAGAAGCTTGTTACATTCTTCATTCAATTTACAAAGTTCTTCTTGCAATTCAGCAAGCTTGGATACATGTCATCTTAAGTCACTCTTAAGCTTGTTGTTTGCTTTTGCTAGTTTTTGAGCTTCACAATGCATCTCATGAAAAACATCAATTGCATTTTCAAATTCAGAATTTACCTCTGATTCTGTACTTGATGTTTCTTCTTCTTCACAAATGGTAGATGTAAGGCATAGGTGAACTTCAACTTCTTTTTCTAAAGAGGATTCAGAACTCGTGGATTCATTGTCCTCCCAAGCAATATAAGCTTTTCTAGGCTTTCCATCCCTTTTTGATCTCTTCTCAACTTGTGGCTTCTTTGTTAATTAGGGACATTCTAACTTTATATGTCATTGCTTTCCACATTCAAAGCAAGTAATGGAGGAGGGGTTGTCGTTCTTGTAGGTGCTATCACCTCTTTTCTTTTGTTGTGGTTGCCTTCTGTTTTTATTCTTCCTCAAAAACTTGGTAAATTTCCTTACTATGAGATTCATATTATCATCATCATGATCTTCACTTGAATCATCTTTTCTTTCAATCTTTGAGGGTGCAGCTTTTAAAGCTATACTCTTATGCCTTTTACTGCATCTTCACTATGAGTTAATTGAGATAATTCAAGTTCATATTCTAGGAGCTTACCAAACATAGCTGCCATTGACATTTTTGTTAAATCCTTTGATTCATTAATGGCTGTGACTTTAGGCTGCCAATCTCTTGGCATTTGAGGATCTTGATGGTTCAGCTCTTCTTCATCAAAAGTTTTCCCTAGCCCAAGCAAGTGATTCACTATGTGGGTGAACCTAGTTTGAAGTTGAGATGTTCTCATCATCCCTCATCTTGAACATTTCATATTCATGAATGAGAGTATGTTTCTTTGATCTTCTCACATCATTAGTACCTTCATGCGTAACTTCAAGTAGTTCCCACATTTCTTTGGCACTTTTACACCTAACTGTCCTGAAATATTCATCGGAAGATAATGCAGAAGTTATCACATTCTTTGCCTTGAAATCATATTGAACCTTTTTCTTTTCTATTTCAGACATTTCATCCCATTCTTTTGGTATTGATTTGTCATCAACAATTTTGGTAGGAATGAAAGGACCTTTCTCAATACAATTCCAAGCACCCGGGTCATTTGATTGGATGAAGATTTGCATCCTATTTTTTCAAAAGTTAAAATGTTTTGCTTCAAACAAAGGTGGTCTATTCAATGAGGCTCCCTCCTTGAATGTTATTTGATTAGTATTCATTGTCAAAGATTTTTAGAAATATCTTGAGCAAATTACAAGAACCAACTCTTGATACCAATTGAAAATATAATGAACACTTATGCAAATAACAAAGAGGGGGTGAATTGGTTTTACCTCAGAGTTTTAAAATTTTCTTTCAAAAATTTATAACAATGGAAGACTTTCAATAAGATCGTATCTTTCAAAACCAATTAGAAAAATAATTTTCTTCACCAATCAAACCACTCTCGTGCTATAACCAAGTTTGTATAATGAACAAATTCTATACTTCAAGAATATAATGAAATACAAACTAAAATCTTAAAACACGCAAGATTTATACTGGTTCACCTCTCAACCCCGGAGGCTACATCTAGTTTTATTCCAACGAAATCTTGGTGAGAGTTCCACTATAACAAATATATGTTCTTTACAAGCTTACAAATGATCTCTCTTACCCACCCTAGGTAAAATTCAAAATCTATACCCTATAGACTTTTCAAAAGACCAAGAACCAGAGATCCCCTCTCTATTCTTCCCACTAGAAAACCTTTCTAGTAAAAGCTTTAAAAAATACAAATGTTATATGGAATTACAACACAATAACAAAGCAAATATCAATCAAAAATCAGGTTCAACAAAGATATCACCTTATATTTCTCAGCTAATTCAATGATATGAATGATTCAAACAATCTGAGATATGAAGACCGTTTGCTACCCTACATCATTACCTACATTCTTACTCCATGGACCTCCAATCATGCTCAAGCTACGGACGATGATCTTCAAGTGGTGTATAGACTGAAGAAGGGAATAAAGCTTAATTGGATCACGATCATTCAAGAATTTATGCAGAAACCCAAAAGGCTAGTAAGCTACCCTTTTCCTTATGCTGTTTTGGTATCTCGATTCATTGACTATTTTCAAGTTGATGTATCAAATGAAGTCATTGGTGACACCAATGCAAGCAACAGTCAAATTAAGGAAAAGCATCTTACGAAGCTTGGTATGGTTAAAACATCCTATGGATGGCAAATGGCTGGACAGCTTGTGCCTTTAAATGAGGAAGAAGGAGAAGAAGAAGGCAATGAGGAAGAAGGAAATCAATTGGGGGAAGCTGAAGAAGCTTAAGAAGAACCCGCACCGTCTGAACCGCATTACTCACCATTTGAATCTCTAATGATTCAGAAAATGGACGCTTTGTTTTCACTCCATCATGACCAAAGGGATGAAGTGAATACTTCCCTTGAAGAACTCAAGACAAGGATGAAAAACATAGAAGACAAGATCTTTAGGGATGAATCCAGGATGGATTGAGTCTTGTCTTAGTCTATTTTTAAGTTTGTTTTGATATGTTCTAATCTGTTTTGCTTGCTTTAGTATGTTTCATTATGTTTTGTTAATTTCAATTTCAGTTCTATATGTATTTCCCTTGACATTAATGAAAGGACTTCCTTTTTCAATTCTTGTCTATCTTGTTTTTCAATTTGATATGCCAAATAGGGGGAGTATATGAAAAGGAATTGAGTATAAAATGAAAAGGAATTGGTTATAAGAAAAATAATCTTTAAGTCAGGGGGAGTAGAAGTAAATAAAAGGATGACTTGTTTGTTTTGAATGAATAATGAATTTATTATATGAATCATGTCTATATTTAACACTTGATCTTTGCAAGTGCTGAGAAAACTTTTCAGGTTAACAATTTCTTCCTAAGTAGCATGTTTCATCAATTGAGTATTTGGCATGCTCAAATCAAAAAGGGGGAGATTGTTAGAAATAACGAAGATCATGAAGAATCAAGTTTAGGATGATCACAAGTTTTGATTTTACATGCCCACTCAAATTGATGGCATATGTATTTTGTTCAAAGCTTGGTTCAAGAAATTATAACCTCTTATTCCTCACGTAGGTTGATTAAGTCATGCATACATTCATTCATTAATTCATGATTAAGTCATATGAAATCATTAATCAATTGGTATGACATTAAGGCATTAAGGTTTTTATAAAAAGTAGTTTTCACTGTTTTAATCGATTACGAATATGATATAATTGATTAAATACATGTAACCAGAACTGCATATTGTCATATGATCACTTTAATCGATTACCAATAATTCGTAATCGATTAAATTAGTCTGACTCAGTTTAAGTAGTTCTGTGATAATCGATTATCTGAGTATCTGCGTAATTTTTAGAAGCATTTTTATCTGGTTTAATCGATTACCAGATTGTTGTAATCGATTAAATATGCATTGATGAGTTTTTCACACTTCCTGTGATAATTAATTATTTGAACATTAACCGATTACATTGGTGCATCAAAAAGTCTTGATATTTTTTGTTCGATTACAAGAAGGGTTAATCAATTATTTGTTCTTGATATTTTTTCCAGATTTCTGATGAACACTTTAATCGATTACTTGAGTTAAAATAATCGATTAAAGTGTTCAAGCTTCTCATTCAGGATTTCAGTAAAATAGCATTGCCATTGTCCAAGCTTTTCCAAAAGGACGTAGACTTTACACTTGACCAGCCTTGCAAAGAGGCATTTGAGGGATTGAGGAAGAAGCTGACTACCTTTCCCATCATGCAACCGCCAAATTGGGAGCTTCCCTTTGAGATCATGTGTGATGCCTCTAATTATGCACTTGGGCTGTGTTGTCACAAAGAGTTGGTAAACTATCCCATGTTATTGCTTATGCTTCATGCACTTTGGATGCAGCCCAAGTTAACTACACCACCACTGAGAAGGAGCTTTTCGCTATTGTTTTTGCTTTAGATAAATTTAGATCGTATTTGCTTTGCTCTCATATCACTGTCTTTACTGACCATGCAACTTTGAAATACTTGTTGAAGAAGCCTGATGCTAAACCTAGATTGATCAGGTGGATGCTTGATGTGTTGCAAACACATCCACTTGGAAGACCAGAGAAGATCACGCGGGTAGCGCCGTTACTCAAGTGGGTCGCGTGGGAACTTCAAGATTTAAGCATTTCAACGCTGCTATTCCACGCGACATACTTGGAGTGTCACGCGGGTCGCGTGAAGACTCAAAGAAATAAGGAATTCTCTTCTGTTACTCCACGCGAGGCACTTCACATTTCACGCGACA
>PYAF01005642.1:39134-50403 GCA_007407185.1 Glycine tomentella
CTTACCTCAGTGGCGAACCCAACAGCCTCAGAACAGCTTCCTCTAGCTTCTATGTTCCAATTATGCTGTGGTTCTGAGCCAAGCTCGAGTTCTCTGAGCTTTTCCCTCTGAGGTTCCTCTTCTCACTCAAATTGGGGTTTTCAAGGAATTAGATGAAGGATTCAAGCTTTCTAATCGGTTCAATCAAGATTCTAAGGCTTAGGGAAGTGTTTAGGCTGAGAAATCAAGTCCTAAGAAGCTTTAGGACTTCAACAATGGAGGTTGGCTAAAGGGAGGAAGAAGAAATGGTTTTTCCTTCCATTTCTAACGTTTTGGCCTTTAAATTCTAATCTGCCGACGTTCCCACGCGACTCACTTGGGATGGCAGACAGAAATACCATTTCTAAGCCACTTCCCACCCGACTCGCGTCGTTTTCCCACGCGACTCGCGCCATTCATTCGGGCCTTCCACGCGACCCGCGTGGATCCCAAGTGACTCGCGTGGAGCCCCAGAGAAAACCATGATTTCTGGACCACTTGCCACGCGACTCGCGTGGATCTTCAAGTGACTCGCGTGACATGGCAGAGCCATCTGCCCCATATTATCCATATGGCGCGGGTCGCGCCGCACCCCAAGTGGGTCGCGCCATATGCCAGAACAATCCATAAACTTGCATTTTTAAGCATCTTTCAGAGGATTCTAAAGCATGATCATATTCCTTAACCCAAAAACTTAGATTCATGCTTAAACTAAGCTTAAACATATGCTTACGAATTCAAGCTATTACATTTGGCGCCATCGGCGCAAATCCTGGCGCCACCGGCGCCGCACCCTTAGCAGGGTTTTCTGACCTGAATCCCCGCGCGAAAATAAAAGTCCTTACAAGAATCATGAAGAAGGCTACAAAATATGGAGCTTATCTGTTGTAATCGATTATGAGCAGCCTGTAACCGATCAAATACTTTGTATAAATGTTAGATTTGTAAATAGCTCCGTTGTAATCGATTATTCCGTCTTGTAATCGATTACATGGAAGTGGGAGTTCCCGTGATAATCGATTATTTCTTCTTGTAATCGATTACTTGGAAGTGGGAGTTCCTATAATAATCGATTATTTGGTGAAATAATCGATTACTTTGTTCATGAATCAGCTTACAAACCTAATATGAAGAAAATATCGATTACCAAGATCTAGTTATCGATTATTTGATTTAAAAAAATCGATTGCCATTATGAAAAAATCGATTAAAGCCATTCTTTCTGCAGAAGCGCTATTTTTAGTTTTTAAAAGCTGTTTTTAGAAGCTTGTTTTGGAAGCCACATTTGGATTTCATTTAGGATGCATTTACATTTCATTTAGCTTGTAGTTTCGTGGTCTATATAAACCACATCACAATAGATTGTAAGAACTTTTGGTTGAATGAAATTAGATTGCATTTTGTGTGTGAGAGGTTGAGAGTTATTCTCCCTTGTTCTTAGTGAAGAACTGCTTGTTTCTTATCAATAGCTTCTGAGCTATTGTGGTGATTCTTGCAAGACTTATTGGAATTCCTATTCCATGGTGTCAATCCAAATCCACTTCTAATCTTCTTCCATTGTTCCAATTCTTAAATCACAAAAACCTAAAAAGCTGTCCTAAAACAGAGCATTTCATACTCTGTTTTTCTTTCAATTGAAGAATTGATTCCATTGCAAGGAAGATCGGGGAAAACAGTACTTGATTCAGTTCAGGAGTCTATCATTTGGTATCTAGAGCTTAAACCTTGTGGAATTCTTCTTCAATTTCAGTTTTGGGATTCTTCAAAGGTAAAATTCTACATTAGAGTCAAAAATGAAAATCCTTAGTAATTCCTTATTTCTTGATGTTTTCTTGTGATTCTTAGTGTTGTAGCTTTGTTAAGTGTTGTGTTACAAAAACCATAGGTTTTCTTCAAGTTTACTTGTGAATTTATGTTCTTCATGTTTCTCATGTTCTTCATGTGTTCTTCATAGTTTCCCTAATTTCTAGCTTTGATTCTTGTCAATTTGTGTTAGTATTGTTGTTGTGTTGTGTAATACTTTGTTTTGATTTCAATTTCGTGCTTGATCTGGAGCAAGTGTTAGAAACAAAAACAAAAACAAAGAGGAAAATTGCATCAAGTGTTATTAGAAAGAAAAAGAAATAGTGAAAAGTAGCTGGAAAATAGAAAACTAGAAGCAAGCTACAAAATTACAAGTTTTCAAAATTGCTTGAACAACAAAAACAAGTAAAAGTGTATGACATTCAGAATTGATGAAATGTCTTTCAACAATTGAATTCATTGGCATATCTTTATTGTGAAGTTTGTTAAATCTGAAGTATTCCTTGAGTTGTCTCATAAATTCCAGTTTGAGTAGTCCTTTCTAAATTGTGCTTTGTTGCTTGTCTCTTTAAAATTCCAAAAGTTTTGTCTTAGAAGTTTTCTGTTCTTTGGACTCTTAAGCCTTGTCTAGAATCATTTCATATTTCACTATAGCAAAGAGGCTTGATTGGACTTCAAGTTTTTGCCTAAGAACTAAAGAGATAACAAGAGTGGAAAAAGGCAAGAGAGAATATTATAGAAAAAGCCTTGAAAGTGTGCAAACATGAGAGTGAGAGTAAACACTTAGGGAGTGGCGAGGAATTTCTTATATATACTTGTGTTTTGCTAACAATTTATGTGAAGGATGAGTTCAAGTGGAGGAGATGTCTTGTCACCTAAAAGTTCTAGGTTGATGAGAGCTATGACTAAGCAAATGGAGAAATTGCAAACTAGAATGGATGCAAAATTTGAGGAGTTGCAAAAGGAGAAAACAAGAAAGAGTAGTTCCATGGGTAGTGTGGATGGATTTGGAGACGGTAGTAGAAGGGGGAGTGATTGTGCTTCTTCTTATGGAGGAAATTACTATGATGAGAGGAGGAGACATTATCCTAGGAGGATGAGGAGAGAACATATAGAAGATTAAGATAGGAGGATGGAGAGAGATGAAAGGAATGGAGGATTGGGTGGAATAAAAATTCCAAAATTCCTTTGCACTAATGATCCAAATGAATACTTTGAGTGGGAAATGAAGGTTGAACAAATTTTTTCATGTAAACATTTTGAGGAAGAAAAGAAACTCTTGCAACTATAGAATTTGGTGGTTATGCTTTGGAGTGGTGGAGCCACATTCAAAGAGATATAGTTGGGGGAAGAAGGCAAAGAGTAAATTCTTGGGAAGATTTGAAAGCAAGTTTGAGAGGGAGATTTGTTCTAGCTTATTATTCAAGAGATGTTCACAATCTTCTTCAAAGACATTTCCAAAGTTCCAAGAATGTTGATGAGTATTACAAGGAAATGGAGTTGATGATGATGAGAGCTGGAATTGTGGAACATAAAGAAGCAACTATGGCTAGGTTTATTCATGGTTTGAATAGAGAAATTTAAGATGTGGTGGAGCTATATTCTTATGACACAATTGAGGACCTAAAGCCCAAAGGGTGGAACAACAAATGAAAAGGAGGAAAATTCCCTATTCCAAGTCTAGTGGGGCTGCAACTTCTAGTTGGAGAGATAAGCCAAAAGGGGAGAGTTCTCAAGTTAAAAGAAGAGAAGAGAAGGTAGAAAAACCAAGTAAAAAGATTGAACAATTAACTTCAACAAAAACAGAAGCATCAAATGCTTCAAGTGTCTAGGAAGAGGACATATTGCTTCTCAATGTCCTAATAAAAGAACTATGATTTTGCTAGAGGATGGGAAGGTTACAAGTGAATCTTCAAGTTATGGATCTAGTTCTTCAAGTGAGAAAGAAAAGGCACTTGCACTTGTGGAGGCTGAAGAGGGAGATCTTTTGATGGTTAGAAGAATGTTGAGTAATTTTTGCCTAGATAAAGAGGAGAATCAAAGAGAAACTATTTTTCACACAAGATGCTTGGTTAGAGACAAAGTATGTTCACTCATCATTGATGGTGGGAGTTGTACTAATGTAGTTAGCACAAGAATTGTGGAGAAATTACACTTGCCAACCACAAAACATCCAAAGCCATACAAGCTACAATGGCTTAGTGAAAGTGGAGAAGTGGTGGTAAATTCTTAAGTGCTCATTCCTTTCTCTGTTAATGCTTATCATGATAATGTTCTTTGTGATATTGTTCCTATGGAGGTGGTCATATCCTTCTTGGTAGACCATGGCAATATGATAGGAAAGTTGTACATGATGGCAAGGAAAATACTTTTGAGTTTGAGCATAAAGGCAAGAAAATTATTTTGAAGTTCACCTATGCCTTACATCTACCGTTTGTGAAGAAGAAGAAACATCAAGTATAGAATCCGAAGTAACTTCTGAATTTGAAAATGTAATTGATGTTTTTCATGAAATGCATTGTGAAGCTCAAAAACTAGCAAAAGCAAACAACAAGCTTAAGAGTGACTTAAGATGGCATGTATCCAAGCTTGCTAAATTGCAAGAAGAACTTTGTAAATTGAATGAAGAACATGACAAGCTTCTTTCAAGTGACAAGGAAAATGGATGCACATGCTCCTTAGCCAACTCTAAGGTTGATAAATTTAATGAATTGCATAAAGAGTTTGATGAATACAAGCTGAGTAAAGGAAAAGAAAATATGAGCTTGCAAATAGAAAATAGTTATTTGGTTGATTTGCTAAGAAAGTATTACAAAGGCAAATGTAACTTAGATGAAATGCTAAGTGTTCAAAAATATGTTGGTGATACTTATGGTTTGGGATATAAACATGGTGCTAGAACTTAAAGTAAGATGGTGTTTGTACCTCCAAAACATAAGTACCAAAGGCAGCATAATCAACCAAATATCTATCATAAATTTACTCATGCTAGAACATCAAAATCTCTAACTTGCAATTATTGTATGTTAAAAGGTCATACTTCATATAAGTGCTTTGCTAGGAGATTTTATGTTCCAAATGGTAAATGCATATGGATTGAGAAAAGAAAAAAAGCAACTAACCCCTTTGGACCCAACTTAAATTGGGGACCCTATTTCTCTCTTTAATTTGATTTGTGTAGATGTGTCTTAGAGCAAAATCATCAATATGGTACCTAGATAGTGGATGCTTTAGACACATGACCAGAGACATATCTATGCTCACAAAAACATCTATGTTCTGTCCATTGATCACGCATTCATACATAAGACTGATTGCTTAATGAGTAAAGTAAATGAAACATGGTTATGGCATTGAAGAACATCTCATATTAACATGCATCATCTCAACAAGTTAGTAAGAAAATACTTAGTAATTGGTCTACCTAAGCATAAGTTTGAGAAGGATAAAATTTGTGAAGCTTGTCAAAGAGGAAAGCAAACTAAAAACTCTTTTCAAAGTAAGAATATGATTTCTACTTCTAGACCTCTTAATTGCTTCATATGGACTTGTTTGGACCTTCAAGAACTATAAGCATAGGAGGAAATTACTGTGGACTTGTTATAGTAGATGACTATTCTAGATACACTTGGACATTGTTTATTAGATCCAAAAGCCAAGCATTCTCATCTTTTAAGAAACTAGCTAAGTTAATTCAAAATGAAAAGGGCTGTAATATTGTTCAATTAGGAGTGACCATGGTGGTGAATTTCAAAATGAACACTTTGAAAAGTTTTGTGAAGATTTTGGAATTAATCACAATTTTTCAGCTCCAAGAACACCACAACAAAATGGTGTTGTGGAGAGGAAAAACGGATCACTTGAAGAAGGAGCAAGGACCCTTCTAAATGAAACAAAATTACCTAAGCATTTTTGGGCAGATGCTGTGAGTATAGTTTATTATACTCTTAATAGAATTCTTATACTGCCTATTATAAAGAAAACCCCTTATGAACTCTATAGAGGAAGAAAACCAAACATCTCTCACTTTAAGGCATTTGGCTGTAAATGCTTTGTTTTAAACAATGGCAAAGATAATCTTGGCAAGTTTGATTCAAAAGTTGATGAAGCCATCTTTCTTGGATATTCCTTGCAAAGTAAGGTTTATAGGATCTTCAACAAGAGAACCTTGTGTGTTGAAGAATCTGTGCATATTGTGTGTGATGAATCTAACCCTTCATTAGAAGAAGTGTTAAGTGAAAATGATGCAGAGAATAAAGAGGAAAGACAACAGCTTATTGAAGCGAGTAAGCAAGAAGAAGATGAAGCACAACAAGATTCAAGTCAAGAAGCAGCCACACCCAAACACAAAGATTCGAGGACCTCAAAAGATTTATCATTGGACAACGTAATTGGTGATGTATCTAAGGGAGTATCTACTAGATCTTCTTTAAAAAATCTTTGTTACACTATGGCTTTTGTATCACACATTGAACCAAGTAATATTGAACAAGCCTTATTAGATGAACATTGGTTAATTGTTGTGCATGAGGAGTTAAATCAGTTTAAAAGAAATAATGTTTGGGAACTAGTCCCTAGACCCTCTACTCACACACCTATTGGTACTAAGTGGGTTTTCAAGAACAAGCTGGATGAAAGTGGCATCATAATAAGAAACAAAGCTAGATTGGTTGCAAATGGTTATAACCAAGAGGAAGACATTGATTATGATGAAACTTATGCTCCAGTTGCTAGACTAGAGGCCATAAGCTTACTTCTTGCATATGCATGTATGTTGAACTTTAAATTGTTTCAAATGGATGTGAAAAGTGCATTTCTTAATAGTTATATTGATGAAGAGATATATGTTGACCAGCCTCCTGGTTTTGTAGATCATCAATATCCTAACCATGTGTACAGATTGAGAAAAGCATTATATGGATTGAAACAAGCTCCAAGGTCTTAGTATCAGAGGTTAAGCAAGTTCTTGCTTAACCAATCATTCTCAAGCGGAGAAGTGGACAAAACTTTGTTCATCAAAAGAAGAAACAAAGATATACTCTTGGTACAAATCTATGTTGATGATATCATTTTTGGTTCTGTAAAGAATATGAATATCTCACACTTAACCAAGAGGGGGAGTGAATTGGTTAACCCTTGGTAAATTAAAAATTTCTTTAATCAAAATCAGAGTTCCTAGGATCTTTATCACTTTTCAAAACCAAGAAACCTTATTTAATCAAGTAGCTCAGCTCCAAGGAATTCAATGGATCAAAACTGACTTTGTTGGTCAAGCCCGACCTTGATCAGAGTAGAGAGAATCTGACAAGTCCTACACGACCTGTGAGGTTTACGGATCGGATGGAGCAAGACTAGTCCATAGTTGAGGTATGGATTCGAAATTTTGCGGACAAAATTCCTAAAAAGGAGGGGTGAAATGTAAGACCCAGACTTCTGGCACGGATGGTGCCAGATGTTCTGCTGAGAAAACCACGTTGGAGGTGTGGCGCGATCAGCGCCGGACTCACTGGAACATGGTGCTGGAAGTGCCATTGTCTCTGGAGGTTGGCGCCATGGTGGCACGAGGGGCGCCAGTGTTTGCAGCTAGCGCCAGGAGCGCCAAGGTTGGCATGGGCAGCGCCACTAGCTCTGGAAGTTGGCGCTGGAAGCGTGGGTATGGCGCGGTTGGCGCCACAAGGTCGGTGGAGCTGGCGCGGTTAGCGCTAGAGGTGGCGCGATTAGTGCCAGACCTCTGACAGGCCCAGTATAAAAGGGGAATCGCGGTTTCTGAAGAGAAAACCTTCTCTTCTTCTTCCCCAGCACCCTTTCTGCCATAGGAGAGCTTCCCAAGCTCCCTTGACCTTGTTTCTTCACCAAAATCACTTTCTAAACCCATCAAACCTCCTAGAAACCTCTAGTGAGCTTAAATCCTTCATCCATTTCACCTAAAAGCCCCTTGTTTTGAGAACCCCTTTCTCAAAGAGAGTTGGAGAACTCAAGTTTGGCGAGGAACGGCAGCGACCCACGGACACCCAGGCCTGGAGGAGTGTTCCAAAGGTCTTCTTTGTCACCATTGAGGTAAGAAACTCGAGATTCCTTGGTTGTTTTGGTGGTTTGGGGTTTTGGGTGAATAGTGACCCACTTGTGATAGAGCTAGAATTAGCTCTGGGTCCTTTAGGGAGATGTGTTTAGGATGATGAGATGAGGGAGGATTAGCTTTCAGTTTGTGATTTGGTGAATGTTGGTTTTGGCTCTAGGTTGTGCATGTGTGACTTGGATTGAGTCACTTGATATTGAGACATGCAAGAGCCATGTTGATGGGCTTGTGGTGCCTGAGAGGCTAGGAGAATGGTGTCTTGTGGTTTAGACCGTTCAAGCCCTATGGAAACCCTTGAGTTGGGTTGTGAGAGCTATAAGCTCATTGTGGATGGCTGATGTTGAGTCTGTGGGGGCTTTGAGGCCATGATGGATCTGAGATAGACCACTGAGGGTCTATGGAAAGGCTTGTGATGAAGGAGCCTGATGAACCTAAGGGTAGATGACTTGGGTTGATAGAAAGGACTAAGGTTCCTTTCTTAGTGGCAGTTGATGACTGCTTGATGAGCTTATGTTTGTTTATATACTTGTATGGTCTGTAATCTGCGTTGTATGCCTTGGTAGGGCTTGACCCTGTGGGTGTCAGGGACGCAGGCCATCATTCAGGTTTGGAGCTGCAGGCATGGCTTGCCAGGTAAGCTCATCATTCTGGGATTGAATCCCTTTCTTTAGTTTTCCACCCAAGTGGGGTGATGGTTTATTACTTTATGCAATTGATATATGTTGCATGAAAAGGCTAATATGGCCTATTGATGTTATGAAAAGCCCTGGTGGCTTATTGTTGTTGTTTATGATTAGCCACACACCGGGATGGTGTTAGGATACATTTGTATGAGACTAAACCCCAGGATAGACATTGAGAGAGTGTGAGGGGGATGATACACCTGTTGGTACAGGTGTGATTGGCCTTGGGCCTTTTGATGGATGAACACCGTGTGGGTGTTCTGTGATTTTCTCTACGAGACAAAGACCATGGTGGTGGTCTGTGATTAAGAATAAGATGATACTGGAATAGTATCGTGCGATATGAGATTCTCTGGCCAGTAGAACAGGTTCTGTGGAAGTCCTGAGGGATAGAGTGCCTCCTGTGTGGGATGATCTCTCTCAGGCATATGAATGGAAGCCCTGAGGGATTAGTGCTCCTTGTGTGGATGATCTCTCTCAGGCAGTGGTTGTGTATCCTGAGGGATTGAGTGCTCCCTGTGTGGATGATCTCTCTCAGGTAATGGACTGATAGTCTGAGGGATTGAGTGCTCCCTGTGTGGATGATCTTCCTCAGACCGGGATTGGAAGTCCTGAGGGATTGAGTACTCCCTATGTGGATGATCTCTCTCAGGCAGTGGATTTGGAAGCCCTGAAGGATGAGTGCCTCCTGTGTGAGATGATCTCTTTCAGGCAAGTGATTGAGCGGAAGTCCTGAGGGATGAGAGCTCCCTATGGGGATAGTCTTTCTCAGGCATGTGTTTGTGAAAGTCCTGGACGTGATTGCCCTGTGTGGATGTTCTTTCCCAGGCCAGCTGTGTACAGATATGTTGTATCTCTAAGAGATGGCCTCCCGAGGGGATGAGAGCCTAGAGTCTCTTAGATGAGCCATATCTGGATGAGTTAAGTCCTGAGTGGTTGACTCAGGCCATACTTTGTATAGTTCATGAGGCGGTGCCTCTCTGGTATGATAGTGTCCAGTAGTTGACACTCTGTGATGGTATCTCTGTGAGACGGTTGTGAGACGGCTATGAGAGCCAGTGTGAGGTGTTGCACCTTTAAGATTGATAGTGTCCAGTGATGACACTTGTTTGATGATACCTGGTAGCCGGGTTCTGAGAGCCAGGATGATGTCCTAGGCCTTATTTCTGGTTTTGTATATGTGTATGCTTGGAGGTGAACCAGGGTAAGGGAGGATCTCCCAGAACCCTGAGTTTACTGAGATGTTTATCTCACCCCATGTGGGGTTGTGGTTTTCAGGTGCTTCTTCTAGAGGAGAGGAGCAGTCACGGTACTGACATGGAGGAGGGCTGCAGATAGAAGATCAGAAGAGTTTTGTGTTCTGTCTTGTACTTTCTGTGTAGGGAAAGGGTGCGTGTGTACACCATGGTGTTGTACATATTATGTTGTATGACCACAGATGTGGTCTAGATTCTAAAATGTATATGTACAAAACCTTATGTTCTTTTGATGGGATGTTTCCTTCTGTTTATCTGTGTTTGGTTTTGTATCTGCCCATGTTTTATGTTTGAGTTAACTGGATCAATAGGGGCTTGTTTATGATGTTATGTGGTGTGTTTTTATATTCCATGCATAATGAAATCAAGAAATTCGATTCTATCGCTTCCGCATTGTTTTTACATGACGTTATTAGCGTGAAGTGCGGCGCGACCCGCGCCAGAGGTACAAATCTGCCTATGCTGTCTGGCCTCCCGCGCGAGTAGCGTGAAGTACGGCGCGGGTAGCGTGGGAAGGGCTTTGGAAAAGCATGTTTTCTTCTGGAGTTCCACGCGAGTAGCGTGAGAGTCCACGCGAGTAGCGCCATAAGTGCTCCAGAAAGTCTGTTTTGCACTGGAACATGGCGCGAGTAGCGCCATATATGGCGCGACTAGCGTGGGAACGTCGGCAGAACCAGAATTTAAAGGCCATTTGCGAGTTTTTTTGGCCAAAAAACCATGGTTTCTTCCCTCAGCCTCCAACCTCCATTGATGACTTGCCAAGCTTCCTAGGACCATGTTAGATAACCAAAACACTTCCCTGATGACCTTTAATCTTGAGAGGATCATCTAGAAAGCCATAATCCTTCATCTACTTACTTGAAACCCTTTGTGAGTGAGAATTGGGATTCTCAAGAGAAACTCTCAGAGAACTTGAGAATAGGCGAGACCTAAGGCAGAAGACTGACGTCAAAGCTTGAGGAAGCAGTTCTGAAGTCTTCCTGACCGCCACTGAGGTAAGAAACTCGAATTCTCTTGGTTCTCTGTGAGTTTGGGGTTTTCTGAGTTTTGTGACCCATGCTGAGATGGGGCTAGAATTAGCCCAGGGTCCAGTTGAGAAACTTGTTTAGGACGATGAATAGATGAAGGATTAGCTTTCAGTTTTTGATTCTGATGATTATGGATTTTGGCTCTGTGTTACCTGTGTGGCCTGTGTTCTGGTCACTTATACTGGTCATCTGATATACCAGAGCCTTATATATATATGTGTAGTGTTGAGCCTGTGTGGCTATTGGAATGGTGTCTTGAGTGAGACTTGGACCATTCCAGAGATGTTGGTATCCTAATGCTGAGGAAAGCTTATGCCTTGTATATGTTGTATTTTGGGTCTGTAATGACTCAGATGGCTTGTAATTAGCCTTGAGAGACCTTGTATGGTCTGAGAGAAGCCTAAT
>PYAF01005643.1:0-13664 GCA_007407185.1 Glycine tomentella
TACAGGCATATTCAAGTCTCATAAACAATAAGGCATGCTATCAATGAATCATAACTATATTCATTGATTTCCCTTTCTCAGGTTCAATCACACATCACTTCCCTTTCTTAGGGTCAAGTACACATCAGTTTCCTTTATCAGGAATCAAACACATCAATCATTAATCAATAACTCATGGTCCTATATAATAATTACCCATTTCTGGGTTCAGATCAAATGTCAAGCATCAATTACCCTTTCATAGGGTTCAGACCACATCTACCAATCATTCACAGCATTATACACATTCCTCTACTAGTTTATACATACATCAGAACCATAACCCCACTGGGTATATGGTGGAACACAACAGAGGATACACAAACAGGAACCAAGAGCTTACCTGCTCTAGACAGATCACCGGCTCTCCCGGTCTCGTGGTCAACACCACCTGAGCTCTCACGCTCACGTCCTACACAAGAACAAGCATATAATGTATCGGATACGGTTCTAGACCGATCAAACGAAAGGAAACTCTCATCCTTTCTATAAACATAAACCAGGTCACTGTACAAGTGATCCTCAGACCCTCAACAGGCTCCATCTCAGCCTCTATAAGGCTATAGAGTCTCCACAAAGACTCTGGTCAGGCTAACACCAAGCATAATCCTGCTTAAAACAGCCTGAACTCAACTTCTCAGTATTATCAGTTTCAACTGACAACCATCATCTATATAGCCTCATAAGCAACTTTGTCAACTGCTCTAAGGTCCAGACTAGTCAACTAGTCCACCTTTTATCTCTGCTCAGACTGACTCAGAGCCAAAATCAAACTTCATCAGTAATGATGATTCAAGGCTCTAAACCCCTCAGAACCGTCCTCTGAGCATAAAACTCTACAGAGTCTGAGCCTAATAATGGCTCTAACACCTCCAAAAACACCCCTCAAGATTACCCCAAAACCCCGAAATCCAATACACAGAACCAACGGTTAGAGCTAGAGTTTCTTACCTCTGTGATGATCAGAAACACCAGGGAATCGCTTTCCCTAAGATAGCTTGCTCAATCAAGGCTTCCTTCGCCTTTAAACTCCGAGCTCTCAAAGGTTCTCTCAGAGAAATCAAACCTCACTATTTCTCACTTTTTCTCAAGAATCAATCGGGGTATCTCACTTATCTCGAGGCTCTGATCACTTTCTCAGTTGGGTCGGAGGTGTTTAGGAGAACGATGGAGAAGATACAAAGCTCAAACGCTCATCAATGGCTTCCTCTCTCTCTTTTCCTCTTCCATTTTCATCCAAAATGAGCTTATATATATAGGCCTGCCCGAAAGCCCCGCACTACTCGTGCCGTTACCCGCGCTAGTCGCGCCACAGCACTGCCAATCCACGCTACTGGCGTGAACATCCACGCTACTCGCGTGGAGCTCCAGAGGAAAACATGGTTTTCTAGGGCACTTCCCACGCTACTCGCGCCGTTCCCACGCTACTCGCGCGGGATGGCAGACAGCATTGGCATATTTTATACATATGGCGCGGGTCGCGCCACACTTCACGCGGGTCGCGCCGCAGGCCAGAACAGCCTATTTCAACTCTTTCTCAAGCTTTTAAGCCTCCTTCCAAGGGATTCCAAGGCCTAATTATATATTCTCCATCCTAAGCTTAATCCTAAGCTTAACACGTGCTTAATCATATGTTTAAAAATTCAAGGTATTACAGTTTCCCTCGCAGGGATAGGTCATGCACGCTTGTCAACTTCCTTGGACTTCCAGGGATGGGCTGATCCCTTCCAAACTGTCGCATGCATCGGTCAGGATGAGAATATTCAACTGTGTGGAAGCATATCACTGGAGTAGTTGCCATCCACAACAGTCGCTCATGCTCGGTAGCATCGAGGAAATGATAGCCTGCATACGGTTGCCATACCACCTGAACAAAACAATTAAACACACAATTAGAAAAGAACAATGATTACCACAAATGCAAATTATCCAAAACTTAAGTAAATAACATCATGTACATCATCCCGAGCAAGGGAATCTAACGTAATCCGATACCACGGAAGCTTGTGTGGAATATACCTCTCTAAAGCATTAAACCTAAATTTTAAACAAATGACATTAATAAAACAAAGGGGTGGAAAGGTAATTAATAAAAGAAAATAATAATGCATACCTGTGGCTGTAATGCCACTCCTGATGAGTAGGCTGAGGTATAGCTGGAGCAATGGGTGAAAATCTGAGCGACGCCCATATTTGCAATAGCACGTGACACCCACCAATATCACTCCTATCCGAATCTGTACACTCGCACATTTGTCTGAACAAATGTGCGAGGACCGCAGATCCCCAGCTATACCTGGCTATATCTGTCATGTTCCCTGCTAGCAAAGGGACATAGCGATAACCGATAGTGCTTTCGCCGGATCTGTCGCATAGAAGCCATGCTCCAATCATGCGCGTGATGTGAGCCTTCGAAAACTTATCACTTCAACCAATTCCCCTCCAACCTCGTCCCACCGCGCGTAATTCCTATCAAAGTAGGACAAGCGCAGTAATCCTCCTCTTAGCTCAGACTCCAGAGCAGGATGACCAAATACCTCCTCGATGATGCTGGCCCAATCATCAGACGTAGCTCCGGTGACGACTTGACCCTCACTGCCTAAACCTAATATACCAGCCACGTCTTCCAACGTGATGGTCATCTCTCCCTGTGGCGTGTGAAAGGTATGTATCTCAGGTCTCCACCGCTCAACCAAAGCACTTATAAGTGCAGGATCGATCTGAAGTCAAGTTTCAAAAACATATAAATAAAATACATTTATAGGAATTACTTTGTATGTACAACTATCCCATTACAAAATGTATACCTGAATATGTCGCATGCGTACAGCATGTAAGAATCCTGCCTGCCCTAACATGACCGAAACGATTGCAGGAATATCATCACCATTTGGGCCCCCTGAAATCTTACCACGCCGCATCTTTAACACACGATCTCTATCCCCGTTCCACACAGCCTGTGAAACGTGACATCTCTGGATACGCCTCCGCAAAACCCCTCATTTATATGGGGTAGGCACAACATGGGTCGTCGGATCCAATGCCTGACCCTCGTCATCTGATCCAGACCGTGAGGATGCCGAAGATGATGAATCATCCATCTATGAGACTATTTTATAGTTAATAAATCAATGTATTGTAATTAAATTAAACGGTTACGTTTAGGGTTATGATTTAGTGTTAGGTTTAAAGTTAGACTTTATGGTTACGATTAGGGTTAGGGATATGACTAGGGTTAGACTTTATGGTTACCATTAGGGTTTAGGGTTTATGGTCTATGATATATGTTCTAGGGCCAAGGGTTTAGGGTTTATGGTCTAGGGCCTAGTGTCTAGTGTTTATGGAATAGTGTGTAGACTTGTAATTAAATTACAATACAAATAAATAACTTAAACCCCAAACTAAAGGATTTAAATTTATTTTAAAAAAAATGAAAAATAAATCCCAAAAACGTAAATTGTTCTACGTAACCAGTAAACCGTAAATTTATTTAATCCTGAAGTAGATTGTCATTAAATTTTAATAATTTTTAGGTTTAGTAGATTATAGAAAATCGCTAACCCTAGGGAATAGTGTTTAGACGGGTTTAGAAAGCGGCTTCATTTGGTGTGCATATCAGAAATCTCCGGGTCTTTAGAATTGCAATGAAAATGACATGTGGGTATGGGATAATCCCAATTTTGATGATGAATTAGAACCCTTTGCTCGCTGCTTGAGAGTCTTAGAGTTGGTGGGTAAGGAGTGTATACAACAGTACTCGCCACATCGTGTTCTTATGCAAATCCGAATGGATCAGGACATTCCTGGTATGCTAGCACATTACAATGAGAATCCGTCGATAAGTTATAGTCAGCCAGTAATGGATACAAATTTGTACAAATTTCCAGGTACAAATTTGTATCCATTACTGGCTAACTATAACTTATCCAGGGATTCTCATTGTAATGTGCTAGCATACCAGGAATGCCCTGATCCATTCGGATTTGCATAGCAACACAACGATCTGGGGAGTACTGTTGTATACACTCCTTACCCACCAACTCCGAGACTCTCAAGCACCGAGCAAATGGTTCTAATTCATCATCAAAATTAGGATTATCCCATACCCACATGCCATTTTCATTGCAATTCTAAAGACTCGGAGATTCCTGATATGCACACCAAATGAAGCCGCTTTCTAAACCCGTCTAAACACTATTCCCTAGGGTTAGCGATTTTCTATAATATACTAAACCTAAAATTATTAAAATTTAATGACAATCTACTTCAGGCTTAAATAAATTTACGGTTTACTAGTTACATAGAACAATTTACGTTTTTGGGATTTATTTTTCATTTTTTTAAAATAAATTTAAATCCTTCAGTTTGGGGTTTAGGTTATTTATTTGTATTGTAATTTAATTACAAGTCTACACACTATTCCCTAAACACTAGACACTAGGCCCTAGACCATATGGTTAGCAATTTTCTACAATCCTAGCTATAAGCCTTAAATATTCTACTTTACCACTATACCTTAAACTAATCTAAATCCTATAACCTAGCATCTAACAGTTTTCTACAACACAAAATAAATCATATGCCTCTAACAATTTTAAAAATCAACAACATAAAATATTAAATATAACTAATAATCAATAAATTAACTTACTTAAATCAACAAAATAAAAAATTAAATATCATTCATAATTAAAAAAAATAAATTAACTTACTTGTTCGCAGAGCTTCGCTGCTGAAAACCGAAGAAAGATGATGCCTCTGAACTTTTAGAGAGAACCCAGAGCACTTCTAGAGAGAAGTCAGAGAACTTTTTAGAGAGAAGGCAGATAGAAGCTTTTAGAGAGAAGCCAAAGCTGAGAAGTGAGTGAACAGTGCAATCCTGGGGGCATATATACACACTGGTCACACCCAGAACCAGGCATGACTAACCCCCTAGTCGCACCTGGTTCTGGGCATGACCAGTCATGCCCAGTTCTGGGCGTGACCAGCAGCCCCAGATTGGTAAATAGTTTCGAAACTGCCCTAAATGCGTAATTTTTTATTTAATTTGTATTTTTTTGGTTTTTTTGCCGTTTTTAGAGTTAAAGTGATTTGGCACGAAAATAGAAAGGAAAAAAGGGTTTTGTTACTCTAATTAATATAAGAACGTGCAGGGATAAATAGAAGGCTTATGGACTGATAGAAACATACTTTTATACACAGAAACACAGTGGAGAGAAGATCAAGGCCAGAATTTGAAGAAAGATTAATGCTTCTGCTGTCTTTGTATTTCTTGATGTTAGACATGAACATGTCTGACTAATTTCTCTTATTGTGGTTAGGACCAAGAACCAATGTGAACTCCTCTGTAATTTGATTAGTATTAATATGAGATTAATATGATTGCTTTGTTTTACTCTATTCTTCACTGCATTATTCTTTCTTAGATTTGGCCATTCTATTAAAGTTCTGAGGGTTAGAGTTCGCAATAGGGATATTGGGATTCTAATTTCTGACATGAGTAAAATAACAGTTTTTACATTGCCTAGGGATAGGAATGTATGATTGCAAAACTTTTATGATGTATTTTTTTAAATGCTTACTTGATAGGAATTGTTAAGGAATTAGAATTTCTGATTGGATTAAAGGGTTAAATTGCTCAAGAATTAGGATTTAACTAAATTTGGGAATATACATCATTTGAGTAATCAGAAGTAATTGAATTTAATAATCAATTCAAGTGAAAGAGGTAGGGATCAAAGGAAAATGTGCCCTGACCACAATTATTTCTCTTAAGTGCGTCACAATCCATTTAAACTTGTTTTTAATTTCTTAATTTTCTGTTATTTATTTAATTCGTATAATTCCACAACACAACACTACTCTCTTAAAACAATTTATTTTCCTTCCAATCTCTTAGATAGTAAGTTACGATAAAATTAGAATTCAATCCCTATGGATACGATACTCTACTTACTCACTCTATTACTTGAAACAAACGGAACACTTGCCGTTTTGCAACAATTATGTATAATAATAGATTAAATTCTAATAAGTAATAAGGATCTACGATATACAGGCATAAAAAACTTTTAAAATTAAGAAAGGGGGTAACTCATAGTAGGTTTCACTTATGCAGCTACCAATCTCTCTCTATATAAAAGATATTTCAAATGAGAAGAACTTTTAAATCAGAAATGAGAAATAACAATTATGACCGTTAGATGAAAATTTTAAAAAAATTATCAGCTAAGATTAAAACACTTAAAACAAGTCATGTGCTCCTCTCTCTCTCTTTCGATTATACAAAACATGTATGAAAGGGTAACTAGTAGAATGAGAACTTCAAGAAATGAAACCATGGACTTTTTTATTGGGATATGATTACATCTTCTATAATTTTAACTTTAAAAATACAACAACGTTCTTGTCTTATTTTATGATTCTCTTTTTTTCTTTTTTAAATATGAAATAAGGCTTTGTTCATTGTGTTGAAAAAATTAGAAAAATCAAACCAACTCAAATAATTAAAATTGATATATTTTTATCTAAAAAAAACTCCTTTAATTTGATGTATGTCCACTCCAACCATAGTGTTTTGGTATAACATTTTACATTGTTGAATTTATATTAAATTTTTATAAATGTTGTTTCATCGTTGACAACTTAACTATAATTGAACTATTAATATTAACCTAACAATTTCAATGATCCATCCAATCTTCAAATTATTGGGGAAACCATTATTTGTATTCAAAGTTGTAGTTATATTTACATTATGAAAAAAAAAATTGTCATATATATACTAAAATAATTATATATAAATTTTAAAATCCGAATATTTGTATGTATCACCGTTGTTCTGCATTCAAATAGGCTTCAACCCCTTTTTCCTTCTCCAATGTCTGCAAACACCGAATGTTTAAGTCCTTAATTTGTGCCTCCTTTGCAAATTTACCATCAATTTTTGCCTTCTCACATATGCACCAATCACATTAATTTAATTTTTTCATCAATACAATAAAAAACTGACTCGTTAAATTTTTTGCAGATATTCCTCCGGTGATCGAAAAGAATTGTCATCCTAAAACCACCCTTCATTGCTATCATTAATAGATGAAATATCTTCTGTATGATACCCATAATTAAAGTTGAAAATATCTTCCACGAATTTTCCTTGTTAAATTCTAATGGAATAGACAAAACTATTATCTTAATTCTAATTTCTTTTAGTTGCCAAAACAAATTCTGATTTCTTTTGAGATGACTTGGGATTGGGAAGTCAATGAAAACTCTCCCCACGTCCAACCTTTTACTTTTGATCATACAAGAGCATGAACCCGTTTGATGCATGAGAAAATTCTGAGATTAAGGTAGAGTATTTTTTTATATTTAAAAGTATATTAAATACTTTATATATGCTGGAAATATTTGTTATAACTTGTATATTTTAAAATATGATCTTAATTTAGCAAATTGAATTTTAAAATGCATATTAAAATTTTCTCTTATAAAATTAAAATTATTGTGTATATATATATATAAAGGGACATATAAACGCTTAAAAAAATATTTCATATCTAAAAATAAATAAGATAAATAAGATAATTACTATCTTCAAATTGGCACATATAAACAATTAAAATGATGAAGAAAATCTATATTATATATATAAAGAACACCTAATAAAAATTGACTAAACACTTTAAATAGCTCATATTAAATATATCAAAGTGTTTCCCATTTATACTTTTTGTAAATATTTTCATATTATTAGCGAGATAAATATGATTCAATTTTTATAATAAAATTATATTCACCAACTTGTTGGCAATAAATAAAAATATTTAAATTAATCTCAGAATTAAATCATTAAATATTATTTAAATTGAATTAGCCCGGCAGTATATAAATTTAAGTCATGATGAATGCTTAATCCCTCTCTCTCTCTATATATAGATATATCTATATATATATATATATAAAGTATCTCTTGAAACTCTTATTTGAGTATATATATATATATATATATATATATATATATATATATATATATATAAAGTATCTTTTGATACTCTTATTTGATTATATTAAATGACCAAATTCACCGAATCAGACGCCACCCTATATGACTATGCACTATAGACATGCATAGCACGGGGTTACTTTTTATAATCATGTAAAAATTTGTGGAGCCTGATAAATTTTAATAATAGAAGGGATCATAAACTATATGCTTAATTGACAGGTTTTTCTTAAAACTGTACACAAGTCATATTACATGCTTGTGGTGCAGTAGTTTTATTCAGTGTAGCTGCACTCTATTCGGTAGAATATTACACTTATTCAGAATCGGTGTCATAGTTGCTTCTCTCCTTGAGTTAATTTCTCCTGCAAAATACCCAAATAAACAAATAGGATGGACATAATTCTGCAATTTATTAGTGAAGCAAATCAATTTGTACAATCCTCCATTGGATAGTGTAGGAGTGATGGCACACACTTTGTATTAGATCAAGAAGTTTCTATGGTTTATTTTCTCTTTATTTCACTAACATACCCTTATACTTCTGCAATGTGCAATGCAAAGATATGAAGGAGAATTATTATATTCATCTTATCTTTACATACAGAAAAAGACTTATGACTAATTGGTCTGTATTTTCTCCAATTTATAATATTAATTTTTTCTATTATACATAATTTTAATAATCACAATATAACTACAAATACAATTCAAAATTATAGTTGAATCTACTTTTGCCATTTCCAAATCAAACTATGCCAAAAGTTTTTTTGGTCCTGTAATCCAAAAAAAACTATTCCAAATCGAGGTTGTAGTTATTATTATAGTTATTTTTGGCTATCCAAAATAATGAAAATATGGATATGGGAATGTCCCATCTAAAGAACTACAAAGTACAAAACTACATGGGGAGTGATCAAAAATGAAAATCTACAGTGTGAGCTGAAGTTGTCAAGTGGAGGCATTCCTGGTGTAGTTGAGCTTTATATTTGATAGAGACGTTGCATCACAGTCTTTTGCTGCATAAAATCGAAGGCCATTCACATGTCCACGTACCATGCATTTAAGGAAGCTGTCTCCTGCTTCTAAGATAAGATGCAGAAAACATATGCAATCTTTTGGGCCAAAAAATGTTATATACGCTTCTAATAATAAAAAAATGATATAAAAATTGGATCAATTATTGCATGCATCACTAAAACACACGTTTAGAAATTTAAAACTCGCGTAATTTTTGTAAAACAAAATCATGTTTATTTACCCGTTGTGGAAAATTAATTAAACCTAAATTTTTTTATTTACTTCTTTCTGTTTCACTTATAAGCAAAAAATTGATAAAATTGAATAATTAGTTAATTTCATTAAATTGTGTGAATCTCAATTAAAAAATAAATGTTTTTCTTAAATTACTTTTTAAGGCAACTTGATATCAACCATAAACCTCTTATTAAATGAGCAGTATTTTAAAAATAATTCTATTAAATAAAACAAAAGTATTTAAGGCTTATTTATATTTGAGATGAAGATAAAAAAAAAAAAAAAAACTATATTTTTTTATAAATGAGACTAGAGGAAGTACATCTTTTGTAGAAGACAATCTTATTCTCATGAGACATAACACATTTATAAGTGGCTTTCCTAATAAAAATTGAAGTATTGTTAACCTTTTTTTAAAAAAAAATATTAACCTTCTACTAAATTCAATTCTCATTGGTAATTAAGCTTAACTTTTAAGTTTGTTCTTTATAATATGCTTGATGTAGGGGAGACAATTTATTCTACTTTTATTGTAAAATTATATTTAAAATAAAATTTGAAATCTTAAATTACTAAATTTTAATTTTAAATATAATTAAAATGTTATATATAAAATCAAGATAATCTTATTGTATGTTTGGTTGGAAGGAAACAAAATAGAGAAGAAAATAAAAATAAATAATTATTTCATTTTAGAGATATAATATACATGTAACAATTTATACAACATTTTTTGTGTCTATCTCGCTGTCATTATAACATATAATAACTGATGTGTAAGAGAAAGATAGATGCAAAAATTATATCTTTATATTAAAGTTGTTAAGTCACTAATGAAGTTTCTATTTCTGCTGAAAATAAAGGTTGTGGTGTAATTTAAAGGGAAAAAATTGAAAGGATAAACACTTTAATAGGTTCCATTACATTAGGAATTACATGATTGGCTTGGAAGTGAAGAAAGAATGGAGTGTTGGGAAATCGAGGGGGTAAATATCGGGGAGATTTACAACTGGGTAACCATATAAGTGAATTAGACACCACACCTTAACCCAAAACCTTAAGGCTCAGGTTTATGGGTCTTCTCCTCACTTATATGGTGTTAAACTTTTCTATTTTTATCCGATGTGGGACTTTAACTCATACTTGTACTCCAACAATCTCCCCCTCAAGTGTGAGTCTTTTCCACATGGTAAACAAACTCCCCCTCGAGCGGAAACCAAATCTTGTACCGTTGCAACAACACTTGCAAGACTCGCTGCCTAGCCTACACATGCATGGACTCACTCGCCAGGAAGACTTTCGATACAAAGGATCTCATTTTCATGGATCCACAAACGCCGCCTAATCAAACGAGCCTGTCACCAAGTCGAACCATCGACTCTGATACTAATTGTTGGGAAATCGAGGGGGTAAATATCGAGAAGATTTACAACTGGGTAACCATATATATAATAACCCAAGTTTTTGCAAAAAAAAAAAAAAAATCTCATGCTAATAGCGTGGGAGTGGCGCTGTTAGCGTGGGAGCGGCGCCAGTAGTGTGGGAAGTGGCGCCGTTACCGTGAGATTGCACCAGAAGGCTTTTCTTTCGACCATGTGGCGCGATTAGCGCTAGTTATGGCGCAGTTAGCGCCAGAATGGCCCTAGATACCCTCTAATTCGAATCTGTGGCGCGATTAGCGTGGGGTGTGGCGCTATTAGCGTGGGAACGTGAACTGGGGCCTATAAAAGGCCATTTTCACGATTTTTGGGGGAAAAACTCTTCCTTCTTCTTCCTCTGACCCCAGGACGGCCATTGATGACCAGAGAAGCTTCATATCTCCTCCATACTTCATCTAAACACTTCCTATCCTTCAGGAAAGTTGATCAGAACCCCTCTAAGAGCTATATTCTAGCTTCAATCCTTAGAGAAAATCATCAATCGGAGAGATCCCTTTCTCTAGGGAACTTTACAAAGCTTGGATTTTGAGGAGAAAGAAGGCGATTCAAGGACGCTGAAGCTTGGAGAAGCGATCCTTCAGCCTTCCTTGTCTGTTTTGAGGTAAGAAACTTACGTTTTACCGGTTGATTTGTGAAATTGGTAATGGGATGAATAGTAATCCATTTGTGTTGGGGCTGGAATTAGGCTTGGGTTCTTTAGAAAAGTATGCTCAGGAGGTTGTTCTAATGAATATGGAACTTTGAAACATGACTTTAGATGAAGTTTGATTTTGACTCTAAGATATGCATGAGTAGGAAGAATTTGGGCTAAATGAAGGGTATTATGATAGATATGAGCCTATGTGCCTTTACAAAAGTTGTTCAGAAGGCCAAATAAACAGTGAAAACGTGTTGATAGAACTGTTATAGCTAAGTTGGATTATTATTGATGTATGGCCTGGACAAAGGCAATTGAACTGGTTGAATTGACTTATATAGAGTCTTAGAGAGACTCTAAGGCCTTGGTTAGGCTGAGATAGATCCTGCTGAGGGTTTGTGAGTCTTATGAGGTGATTAGTTCTGATAACCCTAAGATAGTTGATTGAGAGAGTTATAGAAAGGAATTATGTTTTCCTTTCATTAAACGGTTGAGAACTGTAACACCCCGTGTATACCCGGCGTATTATCATTATGATTAAATCAGGTTTACGCTAAAACAGAGTAATTAAAACAAGTTTATCGCGGAAGCATAAAAACAAAACCATATTCCTTGATCACATTATGTATGGAATCACAACCCACAACAAAGCATAAACCAAGCCCCTGCTTAACCAGATCATACAACCAAACCATAGGCAGAAACACAATATCTCAAAGATATAAACAGGAGGAAGCATAAACATTACATAACTAAACTGGTTATGTACAACATCAATATCTGGCACCCGAGGTGCATATACATAAGAATAAGCGTCCGAGCGCTTTCTGATCCCTAGGATCCTTCCTCACACGAGGGCATACATATATATACATCAAAGTATACAAAAAAAAACTACATGTACAACACATGTCTTCCCTCTACAGGGGTACAAAACATAAACAAAAGATGAGCCGAGCTCCAAGCTATCCTCTGCTGCCCAAGGCCAAGCAGGTACCGTCTCTACTGGGGCCTCCCGCCCTGAGACCGCTCCTCTCCACCAGAAGCATCACCTGAAAAGCATAAGCCCCACACGGGGTGAGATAAACATCTCAGTAAGCTCAGGGTCCTTGGAGGCATCTCCTCCACCCTGGCTCACTCACCATGACACAAGTCATCAGGGTATCACAACCATCTGGGCCATCCCGGCCACTCATAACAATACAAACAAGCTATCCAAGCTCTATGTACGGCGAACCGAGTCAAACACCGACCTTAGTGTGAAACCGGAATTCACACTCGTGCCATCCCATTGGGTACTAACCCTTCGCATGGACGCACGTATATGGTACCTCCGAGACTAGGCAATCAACCGCGACGGGACACACCTAGCTCTTGGTCTTAGGGAATCATCCGCATCCCAGGACCGAGTCAACCATGAGCAAACCAAGCTAGGAGGTGCGCTCTACTCCTAGGGAGGTCCATATCTATCTTAACTGGCCAGAAGATCTAATAACAGGCTTAATACAATCTCAAGCACAGATACAAGCATATATTATTATGAGTATGCAACATCCACACAATGCATGTATCATGAATGTAACCACTACTTCCTCGGAGTATGGTAGAGCACAAGCAAGTGGGAAACATCCCCAAGGGTCCAAGAACTTACCTGGCAAAGCCGAGCTCTGCAGTTCTTCCCTTGCTCTGTGGCCCACGCCACTGACACCCGCGGTGTCATGCCCTAAACAAGGCACATACAAGCATGCATTAAACATACATACAAGGCATACAAGCAAGCACGGTTCACAACCGCTCTACAATGAAAGGACTCACAATCCTTTCCAAACCATCAAGGTCATCTATCCTATGGTTCAACAATGTAATACCTTGAATTTTAATCACGTGTTTAAGCTTAGATTAAGCATGAATCTAAGTTTATGGGCTAAGGAAATATGATCATGCTTAAGAGTCCTTTGGAAAGGCAAGTTTAGGGTTTTCTGGCATATGGCGCGACCCACTTGGGATGTCATGCGAGTCGCGTGATTTGGCCGAGAGTATGGCGCGAGTCACGTGGAATTCCACGCGAGTTACGTGGGAAGTGGCCAAGAACCTTGTTTTCCCTCTGGGACTCCACGCGAGTCACTTGGGATTCCACGCGAGTCGCGTGGAAGGCCAGAAAAGAATGGCGCGCGTCGCGTGGAACAGTGGCGCGAGGTGCGTGGGATCGACGAGTTTGTTTTATAAGAGGCCCTTTAGGGCTGAGGAAGAAAGAGAGAGAGTAGAGAGAAAGGAGGAAACTTCCATT
>PYAF01005644.1:1187-23401 GCA_007407185.1 Glycine tomentella
GAGTTACATGTTATGTCATTTAGAAATTTTATGTGATATGTATATTTCATTTATGGGGTTGAGTTTATTATTTGTAACTTAATACTTTATTGAGGTGATTAAGCTTATTAATTGAAGAAAGTTGTATATGTTGATGATTAAGTGGAACAGTTGTATGTGTTGAAAATTAAACATGATTTGTAAGTTGTTGTTACCCTGCAGTGATATTATTGTGGTAGTACTGGAGTTGTTGTTACTCTGTGGTGAAGTTGTTAAACCTCAAAGGAGGTATGTCATATAGCTGAATTATGACGAGCGTTCAGACATATGGTGGTTGAACTTGGGGATAAGGTCAGTGGGGAAAGCACCTACCCATGATGATCACATGCTGTGTAGGTGTGAGTCCTATTGCAACACAGACCTATCCTGACTCGATCGCTCTGATTCCGTGTTGAGCTATTTTGACCATGGCCATAAGTTGAAAAGTTGTGAAGTTGAACACCCTGGGTTTAATTAAAACCTCGTGTGGCTTATATAGATGTGCATATCTATGTATTTTGATTCAAATGCTTTATTAATTATGGTTAACATAAACTTACCCATTTTTGTGTCTGTGGTTTGACACCTGTGATGACCTCAAAATTTATTTTGAGCGAGCAGATGAACAGTAGGATTGGGATGAGCTGAGAAGATGTTCTGGAAGATTTATCATGTTTTGTTGTTTTGATGTGTATTTGGCAGACTCTGGACTATTTGTATTATGACTAGATATGTATTTTTGGACTGTATTATGATAACTAATCGCGTATGTATGTTTAATAATCACCAACGTTAGATAAAGCTCTCTACGTTTCATCACTTGTTTTTTTAAAATTAAAGGAACTTTAATTCAATTATGGGTTATTACTACATTTTCGAAAATTAAAAGAAATGAAAAAGGAAGAAAAAATTTTATGCGTAAAAATAAATAAGTAAATAAGTAGAAATAAATTAGGCGTAACAAAGATCATAACATGGCTCGTAGGAGTTATATGCATATATAAAAAATTAATTATTATTATTATTATTACTATTTTTATATAGTTGATTTTTTTAGTTAGTAGAATAAACAAATACAAGCTGCAAAGTCCAAAAGGTCAAAACAACTAAGACTTTTGAAAGTGGTCCACAAAACATATTATTATGGGATATGCTTCATAAACCATATACATTTCTAATACACCATAGCATAACAGTGGATTGCCCAAAATACCCTTGTTATTAGCTTTATAATTTGGGGTTTTTGCGTTTTTCTTCTTCTTGACCGTACAGATGCTGCTCGTTCTTCTTCTTCTTCTTCTTCTTCTTCTTCTTCTTCTTCTTCTTCTTCTTCTTCTTCTTCTTTTTGAGTTTTGATTTTTATTTGTGTTGGCTGTAATACAGATTCACAAATCCATGGGGATGATAAGGATTGGAGAATTCGTAAGAACGTTTTGTGGAACATACGAATTACCTAATCTGTAGGAAGTTTACGGATTGCACAATCCGTAAGTTTCATACGGATTACGTAATCCGTACAAAGCTTATGGTTGTGCAATCCGTAAGCTTCTTGCGGATTAGGTAATCCGTATGAAGTTTATGGATTGCACAATCCATTAGCTGTTGATATTTGTTTAACCCCTAATGCATAAAAAGATTTATAAAGTTTTGATGATAACAAACAATGAATGTCACATTATTAGATTTATTGCACTGATGATAATTATTTGATTATTTGATATTTTGAAGTTACTGATATTTTGGATTTATGAAGATCAACATAATTGAGAAGATTATTTGAAGAATTCTGAAGATTGATATCATTCAAGATGACATGAAATTAAGAAGATTTGTTTCTATTTATTTATATTAAATTTTATGTAAGGAGATTAGAAGATTGATCTTGTTAAGATATTTGCTTTAAGATTGCATTGCATAATAAGATAAAATATTTTTTTAAGATTGCATTCAAAAATAGGATAGAATATTTTTAAAATTGCATTTCATAATATAATAGAATATCTTTAAGATTGCATTGCATAATATGATATAATATTTTTAGTATTGCATTCAAAAATTGGTTAAAATCATATGCTTAAATTAGTATAAATAGAAACATATTTTTGTGTTTAGAGTATGCATTCTATTCCAAATAATATTAGAGTTTTAGAGAATTTATGTTTGCATCATTGAGAGAATTATTGTGAGATCATATGGAAGCGTTTGACAAGTCCGATTCTTCAACTCTCCATTAGAATTTAAAGGTACCTATTTGCTTAAGGAATAGAAGCATAAAGGTAACCATTTTATTGCACTCTTCTTCTTGACTTTGGAAGAGGTTGCAGTTGGGAAACTAGGATACTAGTTTTGTCTTTGTTCTGGGTGAATTGAGACGTACGACTTCTGGCTGGGAAATTAGGATACCAATCTGTCTCTATTGTTGGTGAATTGAGATGCGAAATTTTTGCTGGGAAACAAAGATACCAACTGGGATAATTGTTGTGTAAGGGTATACTAAGAAACTAGGATACTAGGAACTCTTGTACACAAAATTATCATAGTGGAGTTGTCCATTGGATTGATTATCCAATTTGGACGTCATGGTTGTTTACCTAATTGGGTTGTCCACGTTAAAATTGATTGTGTCTTCCTTATCTCTCATCTCAATATTATTGCTTTGAGTTTGATTTTAAATTGTGAATTATTTTATAAAACTCAATTCACCCTCCTCTTGAGTTCATCTGGGACCAACAATTGGTATCAGAGCTGTGTTCTCTTTATTTTGCAGGTAACTCCTAAAGAGTAGATCTTAAGATGAACCCAATGGAGACGATAAGAGAAGGCTACTCTACCCAAAGGCCTCTACTATTCGAGGGAAAGTAATACAATTACTGGAAGAACAGAATGGAGATTTTTATTCAAGCAGAGAACTATCAAGTCTGGAAGGTGATTGAAATAAGAGACTTTCACATCACAAAGATGAATGAAAAGAGAGAAAGAATGCTAAAACTTGATGATGAATATACTGATGAAGATTGGAAGAAGTTAGAGTACAATGCTCAAGCCAAGAGAATTTTTCACTGTGGACTAGGGACACAAGAATTCAACCGCGTGATGGGTTGCAAGACTACCAAGCAAATGTGGAAAAGATGAGCTTTCTAACTTTGTTGAGAAGAAGAAGGGACCCAAGATAGACCGGGTTCCCAAAACTAATCATTCATTTGTGACTGCAGGTTGGAGTAAGGGGGAACAACTCGTGGTACCTTGACAACAGTTGTTCCAAGCACATGATATGAGACAAATCAAAATTTCTCTCACTCAAACCTTTTGAAGGTGGAAGTTTGACCTTTGGTGACAATAACAAAGGGAAAATTATGGGCATAGGTAAGGTTGGTAAGTCACCGTCACACTCCATAGATATGTGTTTTATGTTAAGGGTCTTAAGCATGATTTATTAAGCATTTCTCGATTTTGTGATAAAGGTAACATGGTTGAGTTTACTTCTAATAAATGCTTAGTAACTAGAATGGATTCAAATGAGGTAATTCTAGAGGGTAAAAGAATTAGAAACACTTATCAGGTTGATTTGAATTGTCTTCCAAATGTTTCTCTCACCTATTTGAGTGTTTTAGATACCCATTGTTGTGGCATAAGAGGTTAGGACATCCTAGCTTGAATACCATCAAGAAGATGAACTCATATGAACTGGTTGATGGTCTTCCATCAATAAAAGTTCAAAATGATAAGGTATGAGATGCATGTGCAAGAGCTAAGCAGGTAAGATCCTCCTTTAAATCCAAGAATATGGTAAGCACTACTAGACCTTTTGAACTCATTCATATGGATTTGTGTGGACCAATGACTATCATGAGTAGGTCTGGTAAGAGATATGTTTTTGTGATTGTTGATGATTTCTCTAGATTTACATGGGCTATTGTTCTTGCAACAAAAGATGAGACTTATAATGAATTTAAAGCTTTTGTCAAGAAAAATCAAAAATTTATTTGAACATCAACTTGCTTCTATCAGGTTTGGCAATGGAGGAGAATTTGCTAACAAAAAATTTATTGATTTTTGCATGAAGCATAGTATTAACCAATACTTTCAGCTCCTAGGACTCCGCAACATAATGGAGTGGTAGAAAGGAAAAATAGAACACTAGAGGAGATGACAAGAACCATGCTGATTGCAAGTGGTCTTCCAAGAAATTTCTGGGCTGAAGCTCTCAACACTACCTGTTATATCATAAATACAGCAATGATCAGACCCTTGTTGAAAAGGACACCTTATGAGCTACTCAAAGGAAGAAAGCCCTCACTAATGCACTTGAGAACCTTCGGTTGTAAGTGTTTTGTGCAAAATAATGGTAAGGATAATTTAGGTAAATTTGATGCACGTAGTGATGAGGGTGTGTTCCTAGGATACTCCTCAAAGAGTAAGGCTTATAGAGTATATAATAAAAGAATTATGTGTGTTGAGGAAAATATTCATGTCATATTTGATGAGTCTAATGTGTTTGATAGAGTTGTGCAGAATTATAATGATTTTGATATAGGTTTGATGAGATCACCTACAGGATTAAAGCACAACAAGGATAAGGAATATGACTCAGGGATTGGAGCAGATGATCACAAAGTATTAGGAGATGCAAACACTAGAGAGGAAGAACCCCTTGAGCTTATTACTAATCAAGAAGGAGTAGATGAAAAAACAACTTATGAGCTTGTGATGAATTTTCAATTTAGAAAGTGGAAACACCATAGCTCACACCCAATAGACATGATTATTAGTGATATAAGAAAGGGAGTACAAACTAAATCTCAAATTAGGAATTTTTGTGCTTTTAACGCTTATATCTCCCTTACTGAGCCTACTGATCATATTTCTGCTTTGAGTGATTCAGATTGGGTGTTAGCTATGAAGGATGAGCTTCATCAGTTTGAAAGGAATAAAGTCTGGCATCTTGAACCAAGACCCAAGGATAAAACTGTAATTGGATTGAAGTAAGTATGCATGAATAAGTTAGATGAGCATGGCTCCATCACAAGGAACAAGGCGAGACTGGTGGCTAAAAATGATATAATCAACAGGAAGGCATTGATTATGGAGAGACCTTCGCACCAGTGTGGCAAGGATGGAGGCTATTAGAATTCTCATTGCTTTTGCATCCTACATGGGCTTCAAGCTATATCAGATGGATGTGAAGACTGCACTTTTGAATGGTTTGCTGCAAGAGGAAGTATTTGTTGAGCAACCACCTGGATTTGAGGATCCCACCATTGGAGATTATGTCTACAAGCTGGATAAAGCTTTGTATGGATTGAAGCAAGCTTCAAGAGCATGGTATGAAAGGCTTTCTAAATTCCTCTTAGTTAATGGGTTCAAGAGAGGTAAAACTGATAAAACTCTCTTTTTGAAATTCAAAGGTAGTGTTTTGTTAGTTGTACAAGTTTATGTTGATGATATTATTTTTGGTGCTTCTAACAATGATTTGGTTGAGGATTTTCAAGGGCTTATGAGTAGTGAATTTGAGATGAGTTTAATGGGTGAGTTGAATTTTTTCTTAGGATTGTAGATAGTTCAAAGTGAAGGAAAAACTTGGATTCATCAATAGAAGTATCTCAGAGAACTTCTCAAAAATATGGATTGGAGTCTTTAAGGACACATTACACACTTATGGCTATAGGTGACAGAATTCATGAAGACAAGGATGGTAAGATTGTAGATGTTACTATGTATAGAGGTATAATAGGCTCTTTACCGTACTTAACTGCAAGTAGGCCTGATATAGTTTTTAGTGTAGGATTATGTGCTAGATTTTAGAGTAATCCAAAAGAATCCCACTTAAAAGCTATAAAAAGGATCCTAAGATATTTTAAAAGGGATAAGTGATTTGAGCTTATGGTATCCTAGAGGAGCTAACTTTGATTTGTTTGCTTTTAGTGATGCTGACTTTGCAGGTGACTTAGTTGGTAGGAAAAGCACTTCTGGGATGGCGCAATTTCTTGGTTCATGTTTAGTGTCATGGGGATCTAAAAAGCAGAACTCAGTGGCTTTATCTACAAATGAAGCAGAGTATGTAGTAGCAGCTTTGTGTTGCACACAACTATTGTGGGTCGGGCAACAACTTTCTAACTTTGGCATTAGTTTAGGTTGTATGCCTATTTTCTGTGATAATACTAGTTCCATTTGCATTTCTAAAGATCCTGTGCTGCATTCTAGGACCAGGCATATTTATATCAGACATCATTTTCTTAGAGATTGTGTAGAAACTAGTTTAATCGAACTTAAGTTCTGTGATACTAAACATCAGGTTGCTGATATTTTCACTAAACCCCTAAGCTGTGAGAGATTTGAAAAATTAAGATTGGAGCTAGGGTTGATAAATCAGAACTAACATGTTCAAATTTTCTTCTCCCCAATGATTGATTAGTTTAGAAAAGAATGGACATTCATGATATTTGTTGGACTATCTTGTTTTTTCTGACTTCCATATTCACCTATCTTTGTTACATTGTTCACTTCATATACCTTCTTGTGTTACTAATTTTGAAGTGCATGTCTTGATATTGTAGTGGAGTTGCTATGTTGTGAGGAATAATGTGCATGTGTGTTTTCTCTGTGGGGGCAGGCAATCTAGAACTTGTATGATTGAAGCTCAAGGCTCATTGTTTAAGATGTTTCATAAGTTTACAAAAATGATATAGGCCATCTTTGGTCGTTTGAGCCTTTCAAGCTAACCCTTTCAATATTTTATATCCCTAGTCACCTTATTTGAGCCTTAACTCTAATTTTTATTGATAAATTACAATATGCAACCCTTTGTGTTTTGATTAAAAAATCCTTTTTAGGTGTGGGTATGCATAGTTTCTAAAGCAAGTGTCATGAGGTGTCTGGTTGAAAAAGAAAAAGAAAAAGGGGGAATGACAGTGGAAAGAAAAAGGAAAGAAAAATCATCTTGATTCGAAAAAAGGAGAAAAGAAAAAGGAAGTTGAAGCAGTCATCTTTATTTTAAAAAAACATGTTGAAAGTATTAAGTGGAGAGGAAAAGTAGGAAACTATGCATATCAATACTATACTTATTTGTTTCCTATCTCACCTTATTCTTTGTTTGTTTCTTATCCACCTTGTACATTAAAGACCTATTGATTTGGTGGCTTATGAAATATTTCCACACTGAGAGTGGAGAGCAATCATGATGTACAAGCTTATGGAAAGCCTGGGGAATAAGAACATAGAGTGATCCTAAATATGAGCGAAAAGGCAGTTTATTGCAATGTTAAGGCATGTGCTTTAGAATGTTAATTTGTTTGCAGCCTTTCATCGTTATCACTTTCTTGTTCTTCATTGTTAGCTCTATTCATGTTGTTCTCCCCATGTATCCCTATTACTGCTAAGGTTCACAACCATTCTCTCTGTCATGATTGTTTGATTTAATCTTTTCGGTGATGCCAAAAAGGGGGAAGAGGTTTAAATGCCATGTTGTGGTAGATTGTTGTGAGTCATTGATTCTAGTCATAACTTAGCAAGGCTAGGGAATAGTTGAAAATCACTAGTAGATAAAGTTGAATATCATTCATTCATTGTGCATTCATAGTATATTTGTTCATTCAATTAGTACATGACATTAATTATTTGTCATCATAAAAAAGGGGGAAATTGTTAAATTTGTTGAACCCCTAATGCATAAAAATATTTATAAAGTTTTGATGATAACAAACAATGAGTGCCACATTATTAGATTTGTTACATTGATGATAATTATTTGATTATTTGATATTTTGAATTTACCGATATTTTGGATTTATGAAGATCAACATAATTGAGAAGATTATTTGAAGAATTCTGAAGATTGATATCATTCAAGATGACATGAAATTAAGATTTGTTTCTATTTATTTTTATTAAATTTTATGTAAGGGGATTAGAAGATTGATCTTGCCAAGATATTTGCATTCATAAATAGGATAGAATATTTTTTTAATATTACATTCAAAAATAGGATAGAATATTTTTTAAGATTGCATTGCATAATATAATAGAATATCTTTAAGATTGCATCGCATAATATGATATAATATTTTTAGGATTGCATTCAAAAATTGATTAAAATCATATGCTTAAATTAATATAAATAGAAACATATTTTTGTGTTTAGAGTATGCATTCCATTTCAAATAATATTAGAGTTTTAGAGAGTTTATGTTTGCATCATTGAGAGAATTGTTGTGAGATCATATGGAAGCGTTTGGCAAGTCTGATTCTTCAACTCTCCATTAGAATTTAAATGTACCTATTTGCTTAAGGAATAGAAGCGTAAAGGTAACCATTTTATTGTATTCTTCTTCTTGACTTTGGAAGAGGTCGCAGTTAGGAAACTAGGATACCAGTTCTATTTCTGTTCTCGGTGAATCGAGACGTGCATTTTCTAGCTGGGAAACTAGGATACCAGTCTGGTTGGGAAACAAGGATATTAGTCTGTCTCCATTTTTGGTGAATTAAGATGAGAGATTTTTGTTGGGAAACAAAGACACCAGCTGGGATAATTATTGTGTATGGGTAGACTAGGAAACTAGGATACTAGGAACTCTTGTACACAAAATTATCATAGTGGAGTTGTCCATTGGATTGATTATCCAATTTGGACGTCGTGGTTTTTTACCCAATTGAGTTTTCCACGTTAAAATTGATTGTGTCTTCTTTATCTCTTATCTTCATATTATTGCTTTGAGTTTGATTTTAAATTGTGAATTATTTTATAAAATTCAATTCACCCCCCTCTTGAATTCATCTGGGACCAACATAAGCTTCATATGGATTACGTAATCTGTATGAAGCTTGCGGATTGTGCAATCAATAAGTTTCATATGGACTACCTAATCCGTAGGAACCTTATTTATATAAATTTAAATATTTAAATATATATATTACAATGTGAAATAATTATCTATTTTTTATTTATTTTCCTTTTTTTGTATTTAAAAGTCAACAGAATACTTGAATAGTTTAAGAGAGACATGTTATTTTTAATTTATATTGACCTAAAGTTGTAAACAATAAAAATATGAGACAAGTTGTCCCATATATTGGTTAAGGTGTTTATATGTGAAAGTTAAGTTTTGGTTGCCTATGTGAATAAATAAATTTAATAAATATATAGTGTGTGAATTTTGTATTTTATATGTTAGGATGAAGGTGGAAGGAATATGTGTGTCTTGGCAGGTTTAGGTTGAGATGTCATATGTCATCGCTTTTTGTACGACATATATAAATATTAAGTTTATTTGATTCATTAATATGTCATACTTTGTAACAATTTAGGTAAATTAAATATTGAGACACAGACATGAAGTTTTTACCATTTTGGAGATAAGAATGAGCAATGTTTGTTATAAACACTTAGAAGAGTTTGAATTGTTGTATAACTTGCCCGTTATAGTTTGATTTTTTTATAATTTATTTTGTAACATATGTATATGTGTTTGTCTTAGTTGTCTATACTGTGTATTACAAGAAAATTGTAATAGGATTGGTCTACTATGACTGTTGATAAGGCTATCATTTTGTTTGAAGTTTTAGACTAACCTTATAAACAAATGCTACAGATTATGGTAAAGACAAGAGTTTTGTGTTAGGCTCTAGGGAGAGTTGTAGACTAAGAATTTGGAACAAATGTTGCTAGTAATGAAGAGGAAGTCGCTGAACGTGGTAAGCCACTGAATGTCCGTTAGAAGACAACGGGTAGCTGTTGTTGTTGCTGAGGATGCTGCTACTCAGGAAGGACATTTGGACCCTGACATTCTTGTGACAGAGGATGTTGGTACTGAGTCAGAATCTTTTCTAGGTGGGCCAGAAGATAGTTCGGTTCTGACAGACTACTTTAACCATGTGGTGCTTAGAGAGTGGGTTGGAGAGGTATTTATATGTTTAATTACATACAATTTAACCTATATTTCTCAATGTAATGTTTGTTAATGATATAATTTTTTGTAGGAACGTGCTGAGTTAAAATTGGCTTCTCACAGACGTAAAGTAGCCAAATTTGGGAAAGCCAACACCTGAGATTGAAGGCTTAGTCGCTTCTACTGGGTTAAGCCCATTGATTTCATGCTCTGTGGAGACCAAAGACAGGGGATTGCTATCTGCGTTTGTGGAGAGATGACACCCTAAAACTAGCAGTTTCCATTCGCTTGTAGGTGAAGTGAGCCTCACTTTGGATGATGTTGCTTCGTTGTTGCATCTCCCAATTATGGGAGCGTTCTAGACATATGATGCAATTGACATGGGAGAGGCAATTACCTTACTAGTTGAATTGTTCGAGGTCACAGTTGAGGAAGCTCAAGCTGAGACTGAACAATGCCATGAGACATATGTTCAACTATCGTGGCTTCGAGAATTATATGTTGGGAAGTGTGAGGCTAGACAATGGCTTTTAGCAGCCATAGGGTATTTGCTGCATCTGGTAGGGTGCACATTATTTGCTAACAAGAGTGCCACACATATCAGTGTGGTATTCTTAGACACATTTCGCGATCTGGACCAATCAGCAGGCTTTTGTTGGGGTGCAACTGCTCTTGTGCACATGTATGAAAATTTAAATTATGCATGTCAGCACCACGAGAAACACCTTGCAAGATATATAACTTTGTTACAGGTAATTTCATTTGAACTTTGTAAGTAATTTATTTAGTGTTGTAGTACTATTTATGGTGTATTGCTGATTTTTTTATTTCATATTGTAGTGCTAGATCTATGAGAATTTTCCAACCATTGGAAATGTCATTTCAAACGATAAGTACCATGAGAGACAACCACATGCATGCCGCTGGAAGAGTGCGAAGGCATTACCAGTGACAACCTATCGTAAGCGTTTAGATAGGTTGACGCTGAATGATGTTTGTTGGACGCCATATGAGGATCATTGTGGCCAATGGGAGTTTCAGATGATTTCTTTGTTTTCTGGGTACCTTAGATGGGGTTCCTTACATGGTGAGACATTTACTAGAGTGGGTCATTAGGCAATTTGGGTTTGTTCAACAAATCCCACAGCTGCAACACTCTCAAAGTCCCTCCACAGAACAGGTTGATGACCGATGGACCCACTTTTCTGAGTACCTTGTTGCCAGTGGAGACTTGGTTACTTATACCAGTCAGTGTGCTCTTGGGTATATGGTTGTTCTATCAGATATCTCACCCCTTTATGAGTCCACCACAGGTTGGGAGCCTAGTAGACATCCTATGCGGGTGCCTACTACTTTATCGGATTCGCCGCTTATGCACGACGATGATAGACCAGCAGTGGTAGCTCCAGTTTCAGTCGCATTGCTTGAATCGAATATGCCTCGACATGCAGTGGTAAAACATTGTTATCATTACTATGTTGGCTTAATTAACAATATTCATTGCAGTATGTACTAATCACCAAATAATTTATCATTGTTTTTGGGATGTGTGCCAAAGGATAGGAGACGAGTTGCAACATATGCTAGACATGCACATGGTTACACCTGGCACAGATGCATACACTACAACAGAGCGCCTTTTGGAATTAGCCCGTGGTGTCACTGGGCAAGGAAATGTGTACATGCTATCCAGACGGTCAAGGGGTACATACAGGAGGCATGTTGGTAGGAGAGATTGAAGACGATCTCATATATGATCTTTGTTTTTTAAGACAACATTATTGTGCTGACTTTTATGACAACATACGGATTAAGTAATCCGTATATACGGATTACTTAATCCGTATGATTCATATGGATTAAATTAAACTTACGGATTGTGTAATTTGTATAATCCATATGGATTACCTAATCTGTATCATCCATACGGATTACCTAATTCGTATGTAACAAAAACAAATCCAACTTACCTTAGTGCCACCACCACGAAGGCGACTTCGACGATGCCAAATAGTGTACGCGTCTACCACTACCCACAACTAGTCTCTCCGACAACAACACCTCCAATGCACAGCCAAAACCAAACAACTCGCACCAAAAAATCGCCGGACAAATACGCAGAACTGGGCCACATTGCTACATGATAGGATAAAACAATCAATAAATACCTGAGGGAAAATTTGGCATTTAAAAAAACTAAATGGTGTATTAGAAATGTATATGGTGTATGAAGCATATCCCTTTTATTATTATTATATGGTAAAAAGATATGGAGTCAAACGAAGGCCCAAAAAGTCAAATAAAGACAAAAGGGGAAAAACATCCTATAAGTTGTAACCCTAAAACCCTAGCCCATAATCTGAATTGTTTCCTAGTGTTGTACCTATAGAAGACAACATAAATGGATGAGTTGAAGGACATCAACAGCAAAATGAAGGTCATAGAGGTTTTCTAGCAACAAAAACGGTCACCAAGTCTTGTAAGGCAATGGCTTAAACGAAGTTGCTTCTACTTTGAAATGGATTAGAAAACCCAAGCCCAAAAAACACAGGAGTGAAAGAACGAAACGAAAAATTGTTCCCCGAAAAACAAACATTTGTCAATAAATTGTTTTGGAGCATATCTATTTTGAAAAAAAAAGTTTGTAAAAGTAATCCAAATAGGTCAATCAGCTTGAAATAATAGATCTATGAATCACCACAGCTTTCATTAGATGTTTGTACCTAGGTTGTGTTTAAACATTGAGTTTTTAAACAAAATTTATATTTTTGATTTTGTCAATACAAAATTAAAAATTATCACAATCATTTTATTAGAAAAGCTTGTCTACAAGATTTGTCTTAATTTATTTAACATATCACCGTCATTTAACAAAGAAATGAAGGTACAATCTTTGGATGCCCGAAAGGACACTGTTCAGAGGATTTTGGTGCCTTTGAACATAGTAGATGCTACCTTCAAGTGATGGAGAGGATTCTGATAACCGTTGGTAAGAAGCAAAGCTTCAAATACCTTCATAGATCGACACCTAAACCGGTAAGTATATAAGAGATGTGTAAAAGCTTAATTTGGTAGCTACAGGTGTGAAATTTTTTATGAGTAATGATACACAAATCACCATTTATTCTAAACACCCCACCACCTCTCATTTCTCTCTTCCTATCACACCATAAATTCTATCATACCTATTTTCATCTCTCCTTTTTCTTTCTTTGTCTAGGTGTATGATAGCATATGGGGTGTTTTTCATACATTTTTCATTCTTATATAACAATAATTGGGATTTGTCTAGAGTGAAGTCATAATTAAGTGGTCCACTAGTGGCCTATCACAAATTATTGGTTAGAGTAGGTAACAACATATTTATATTAAAAAAAATATTTGCTAAAATAGGTTTGCTTGTCTTTTTCATTATTTGTTGAAATAGGTTTTGTTGAAACAGGATGGGATGAGGGAAACACATGTTTACACACAGTTTTGTTGTAAAGTCCATCAACCCATCATCCATCGTCATATAGTTCCTCCATTTAAGCATTTTAGCTTCCGCTCGCACCTCCACCTCTATGATTTACAAAAACCCATATTTAAAAATCCAAATCTTTAAACTCAAATCTACAAAACTCAAATCTTCAAACATCTCCAATACCCACATCAAGGCCTGTGCATGGATCTGGTATCCAAAAAATTCAACCCGAACCAAATTGAACCTGTTTAATAGGTTCAGGTTTTAATCCAAACAATTGGAATGCTCAAAACAGAATGCTCAGAAATGGAATGCTCAAAAACAAAATTAGTATACACTAAACTACTATCCAGACCTACACTATTATGCAAAACTAGACTCCTATTACTTCTGCTTAACCTATGAAATGTCCTATCTATCTTAGGATCATATGGATGCAAGTCACTTGGTTTGGACCTAGTCATACAAAGTTCAGCTCATGAGTGACAGAAATCACAAAAATAATAGACAACTACTCTACTGGAACACTATTCACAATATTTGTTGAAATGATACAGAAAATGGAAAACTAACTCAAACAGTTTTTTAAAAATTCAAAAACACCATAGTAAATGTCTAAAAATCATTTTTGATATTTGTAACTTTTTTAGTGATTTGCAAAAATCATTAAAATAGAAAACAAATTCAAAAGCGGCCTAGATCATCAAATTTGGCAAAAAGGACTACCAATGTTTGTCCCTCACAGGGTCACCATGATGCATTAGTTTTTTCTACATTCTGGTAAATTTTCAACCTATTCTGAGCTAATTGCATGTGAAATGACCAAAATGCCCCTACACTAAAACTCCTAGTTAGAGGTTGAATTTGCAAATTTGGACCCAAACCTAGTCCCAAAGGGTTTTCTCTTTTTGCTCAGAATGTGGGATAAACTTTGGACACCAAGTTGCACAGCCAAACTCCAGAATATAGATCATTTATGTGACACAAAACAGAACACAAAACACAATTACACTATACTACTCCTCTCCACTACTCCTATGTTTTTTTTACTCTTTTTTTCTGTTTTGCACTACTACTTCACACACACTACATAACAAAATTAACAAAACCAATGTAAATATACAATAGAATGCAATTATACAACAGAATGCAATTACACAGCAGAATGCAATTTTTTTTTTAAATAGAAAAATGTAAAGCTACTATACTAATATCAATTGTACCTATACTAATATCTAATTATGAGTGGATTAAAGTTGGCACACAATGAACCGTATCCTCGGCAACAACACCGATTTTGATAATGATTGTTGAATCACTACAAAACAAATAAAACTAGGATAATTTTGTAGTACAGGAATATAACCAAGGTTGACTCAAAGATACGATCAATTTGGTTCCAACTTCAATTCACTGATAAACAATAGGGGGACTTTCATCAAATGGTTTGCAGACACTAAGTAAAAAATTGCAGAAAAACACTGACATATTTAATAAAAAAATGTTGTAAAACATATTCAAGAATATTAATTGAATTCACCAAACCAAGTAATGAAAATTATCATAGTTCTTAGATAATGATCATATTATGAAGGTTCATTCAATGTCATTAGAAGCAGTTTAATCGAATTAACTCCTAAATCAATTGAAATCACAAACCAGATTGAAATATCATCCAAACAATCTGTGATTAAAATTCAAAATTAGGAAATGAATTTGTAACCTATCTGCTTTCAATCCTAAACACATTTATAATCTTGAAAATCAAAGAGAGGATTGAAGAAGAAAATAAACATTCACACAGAATTTGAAATATCAAACCAGAACTGAAATTCTCCTTACTTGTACTCGATCCTTGGATTGATTGATTGTTTAGCCTTCTATGATCATCTTCAATGGAAGGGCCACAAACTTTGTGTACGAAAATGGAAGGACATAAATGAAAGGAAGAAGAAAAATGAAGAACAATTGAGAGAAAAAGAGAGAAAAGATTTTAATTATGAAAACTTGCACAAGAAGTTATAAATTCTGTTTGTACCAAATGAAGTAAGTAGCTAACTCACTAACTAAGTACACTAATATATAGTGACTAAATAGAATGAAGGGATGGGCTCTAATTAGGCCCATCTAATTTAACTAATTATGCTAATTACACCAATGAAAGCCCAAACTTGAACCCAAAGCTCAAGTGCAAATGTTCTGACTTCTAAGCCTAAAATGACCCTCAAATCGACAGAGTTGGCCCAACCTTATCTCTAACAAAATTATAGCTCTTTTCTTTAGCTTTCCCGGGAATACTCGTATGATCCATTTGGAGTTCTTTAAAATCCTATAGGTCTTGCAAAAGGAAGATAGGTCAAGTAAGCACAAAATATGAAAATAAGCAACAATTATCAATTACGCCAAATTATTTTGCCTAAGACCAAAACTGAATTAAAAGTGAAAACATAAGAGTCCAAGAGAAGTCAAATAAGTTAAGAAGAACAGAAAAATAGTAAACTAAAAATGCTCAATCACCCTCATTTCTAGTAGGAAGAGCAATGATAGTAACCATGTGGTAGAATTGTTTAATTGGAAAATTCAAGGAATACTTCAATCTAGTACATTGAGGGAAACAGGACATAAAGCAACCTTGTTACTCATTAGATTAAACATATATAAACAAAACTTTACCTAGAGGTGACTAGCTACCAGAACGTACTGGAAGATGGCCTCAATAAATCATTTGGGGATTTCCTTAAGTATTTTTCTTGCATTAAAATCCTTTTTCCAACTATTTTAGCCCTCTGGAAATGCCCAATTTATAGGAATAACCCTTTTCAAGATGGAGTATGGAACCTGTGACTTAGGCATATTTGATAATGACTAAAGAATTGCTAAGTGGCTACACATTCAAAATGTGACTTAGGCATCTTGACTTCATGTGCTTAACTAAAAGCCTCACATTTTGAAGTCATGATTCTATAAAGCAATGTAATTAATGGGATCATATCCACATAGCAAGTGATTTCTATACAATGTTACATAGACACAATTGCAGAAGGACAAGAAAAAAGTAAATCACGTCTCAAATCATTACATCTATTTCAATATTTAAATAAATGGACGGTAAAGAATTAAAGAAACAATTAAGTGTTGTTGTTGATGGGAAGCATGAAAGAGACCAAAGCATTTTAGTTTATCGCCAAGGACTCGTTGGTTTATTGTTTATGAGAAAGCCTTGGAACAATTCACAAAATAAATCTTTGGTTGTTGGCATTCTAAGAAAGGTAAAGGTCGAATTTTCTACTTGGCACAATAGCAAACACTTCTAGTTTCTAGTATGAAAACAAAACCACAAAAAGGAAGAAACTTTAGAGACCCAAAATCACATTTTTCTAGTTGAAAGCAAAACACACAAAAAAAGGAGGTTTACCAATTTGCGATAGTGACGCTTGCTACAAAAGTGGCGAAACTGGAGAGAGAGCCTTGAGTGATGCCGACGATGGCTACATAAGTGACAACACCGGAGAGATAGCCTTGAGTGACGTTGGCATTGGCTACAGGAAGGGCAACGCCGCAGAGAGAGAGAGAGAGTCCTTGACCCTTGAGGCTTGAGTGATGAGTGAATGAATGAGTATAAGTTTATAACTATCCAAACAGTTATAACTGAGTAAGTGGCTAAGTGCCTTCACTATCTAGATAGTGGTAACTGCCACAAAAAACTAGTTCAGTTAACTGAATCAATTCTAAAAAGAGTTCAGCTTGGTTTTAAAAATTTGGTTTGGCTTTTTTCTAGATCAATTCGGTTCAATTATACTATAAATTGGATCAGTTCAATTATTTTGCATAGGCCTACCCAAATCCACAAAATAAAGGTGAAGGGATGTGGTGGTCTTGAATGCTCCCTAGCCTCGTTCACATCAAAACTTATAGTTGCCGCAGTACAAACTTGGATGAAGAAAAAATAGGAGAAGAGGATTGGAAACGAAGTTGAGGGAGGGGAGGTCACAGAAGAAGATTATGGAAGAGGATCAAAATAGTTGCGGTGGCGAGTGCGTCGGTTTCGTTTTGTAATTTTCTTTCCGGTGGATAAAATTCAATTCTATTTTTTTGTTCTTTGAATACATTCTAGCTTTTTTTGAGAAATTCTCTGATGAAAATTTTGGAGCGTTGTTTAAATTTTCTATTTTAAATTGAGTGTTGTTCAGTTTCTATCAGACTATGGTTGGATAAGGTAATTTAAAATTCTAAAGAATTTTAAATTTTAAGAATTTCAAATGTTTCAATTGAAATTCTTTCATTTTCAAAATTCTATGTTTGGATAAAGAAATTAAATTTTTTCATTTTCAAAATTTTGTGTTTGGATAAAGAAATTGAATTTCTTCATTTTCAAAATTTTGAACCTCATGCATGGATAGGCACATGAGGTGGGTGTCCTGGGAGTAGCGAAAGTCGGAGTACTCATCAGCGATGGAGATGGAGCAGAATGTGGTGCAGTGAAAGCTTCTATAGAATAAGAGAATTTTAATTTCTCACCTTTTAGAAAAAAATTATAATTTCACAATTTTAATTATTTAAAATTCTATTTTAAAATTTCAAGAATTTAAATTTTTCATATAAAAACATTCAAACAATGAACTTTAAATTCTCTAATAAATTACTGTCATCGATTAAAATTCTCTATCCAAACATACTCTCAAGAAATTAAAACAAAGAAACTTCAATTTGGAAGTGACTAAAAAAAATCGTTCCGATATGAAGAATCGATGACATAGATGGTCTTATCTTTCCTTAAAAAAAAAAAACAAAACACTTCCATTTCAAAAATTCACGGCGTTGTTTATTTTTCCTTCAATTTATTGCTAGCTACGATAGCATGAAGTATACAGATTGATTAATCTGTATGGTTCATACGGATTAAGTAATTCGTATAAAACAAAAAGATTTATTAATTCATACAGATTGACTAATCATATGAATTACTTATATTCATACGGATTACTCAATAGCACAGACAAGGGAGTTGGCGAGTTCAGTGGCATTGAAATGATAGTGGAAGTGTATCAGGGTTTGAACTTTTTATACAAGGACTGATATGCAAAAATAACAAAAATATTGTTTAGGTAACCGGTAAAGAATCTCGACCCTTGTAATTTTTAATATTAAATCTAACGGCTAATACTTACTGTCCTCTTCACCGCAGACAAATCCCAATACTTGGCAGGTAAAATAGTTAGGTAATTACCATGAACCATAGGCCACGTGGCAAGTCCGAGTTCAGAACACGTCAGAACTCAGAACCTTAAAACCAAAGAGACATTAAATTAACAATTAATAAAAATTTCTGGCATTTACCGTTACCATTTATAAAAACAAAACATTTGTATAGAACCTAAGTCAATTCATAGAAACAAGAAGATTAATAATTGTATAGAACCTAAGCCAATCCTAGGCCGGCTTTTCTTTTCAATAGACTTTATAGTCCCAATTTCTCTAATCAGACTCACTTCGCATCTATGGATAATCGTGAGCCTCTGTTGCAAGGCAAAGTCGGAACCGTACTAATTGCCATGGGTTCAGCCAGTTTCGTGGTCACAATATTCCATCTCATAATCCTTTGCCGCACCCGCCACGTGGCGAACCATAATTCAGAACAACAAGAAGAAGCACGGTCATCTGTACACCTAGTGCGGCGCACGGGAGAGAACGCTCTGGTACTGCCGCACCTGATTCCAGCCCACAAGTACGAGAAGAAGAAGAAAAGTGATAGTGACGAAGGTGATGATGATGACACTTGTGCTGTGTGCTTGGGAGAGTTCGAAGAGGGTGAGGAGTTGAGGACGCTGCCGGAGTGCATGCACTCCTTCCACGTGGCGTGCATAGATACCTGGCTCTATTCCCATTCCAACTGTCCCGTTTGCCGGACTTACGCCACGGCTTCGCCGGCGGTGGAGCGCCGGTTGCCGGAGTTGAATGCGCAGCACATCATAGATATCATGCAAGTAGCTCGCGTTCAAAATGGGTCGGCCGGCCAGACGTGAAATATTGAGGTGAAATATGTGCATGTGATCTTGTCAAGCCAGCCCAATGTAAATCTAAAAGATTAAGAGCCATGATAATAATTTAGAGTATGTATGTGCTGATCACGTAAAACTAGTCAAAACATTATCATGTGTAGCAGGTTTTCTTTATTTTTATGTTAATTAACTTGAAAATTATATTAACAAATGTTTGGCACCTAATAAAAAATATCCGCGAGCCCTGAAATTTAGCTGATAAGGATTAGATCAATAGAACAGTTGCCAGCTAATATAGAATTTGGTTAATTTTAACGTTAGATACGCCAATTTGATTGAATGTGCAGTGCACTATTTTTCATTATATATTAACTAATTAATTAAATTGGAATTGGGAAAAAATAATACACGCAGGTCACAATCCTAAACTGCTCTATAATTATTGTTTCACACTAAATTTTCCCGCTTCATTCTTATTTTCATAAGGGAATAATTGAACCCAACTACTCTAAATTTGATTAATTAAATTCTAATTGCTTATCTGTAAAATTAATTATTTCAGAATACAACTGATATTTTGAGTTTGATATTTAGACTTTTAGTTTACTATAACTATTGTGTAAAATACACTTGTTTTAATACAAACATATTTTTATACATTAGTCCCTATATATTAAAAGGAGTTTTACCCCAGATTTCCAAATCCACTATAGTGGCCTAGGTCTTGTCTAGTTGGATACTCTCTTAAGTACCACTTGCACGTTTTGACTCTGAATGATGTGTTGGAGTCTTTGAGTACCAAGGTTTTTAAAATTGGAGCATTCATTAAATCGGTGGTGAAGATTCTGATTCAAGATTTAATGATTCAATCGTGATTAAATTGTGATCAAATCGATAATAATTAAATAGTATTATAAATTATATAATGTTCATAACTTATTTTAAAATATCATCATTAACAACATATAATATATAAAATTACATATTAAACTAAATCAAATATAACATTATATTTAATTTTTTACAACATTATTAGAATACTATAGTATATATAATAGAATAAGTCCCACATCATGTATATTGCATCATGGTTTCTGTACAGTTTAATATAAATTATTCCCTGTGTGATCATATAAGACACACAATTCTCCAATCTCAAGTTGGTAACAGAGCTCTTTATTCTGGGCCTTCGCTTTCGCAAAACCCTAAGCCCACTGCTTAGGTGTTATCTCCTTCCTTGCCGTGCGTCCTTCCGGCAAGCCCTCGTCCTCCGTGCATCCTTCCGGCGAGCACTCATCCGCGTGCCTCCTTCTGGCGAGCACTCATCCGCCATGCCTCCTTCCGACGAGTCCTTGACTATTGTGTGTCCTTTCCGGCTTGTTCCCGATCGTCTCCCACCATTTGGATCACCGTCTCAGCCGCCAGAACCACCGTCTCAGCCACCAAAATTCTTTTTCCAGCGAGTCTTCATCCGAAAACCACCCAGGAAGGATCGTCTCCGTCCGGCGACCATCTCTGTCCAAGTCGCGTCGTCGTGGAAAAAAGACTATCCAAGCTTTCTTCCGGAAGATGCATCCTTCATCCCCTATTCCTCGTACTGACCCAACCTTGGATCCTGGTAATCATGTTGCTTGTCTTTCACAATCTTCACTTGGACATTGGATTATTGACTCTGGGGCCACTAATCACCTGTGTGGTAATAGAGATCTTTTTTCTTCTCTTACTCTTTCTCCTAACTTACCTTTTATTACTCTTGCTGATGGCACCAAGGCCATGGTTCGTGGTATTGGCCAAGCACGTCTCACTCCTTCCCTTACCTTGACTTCTGTTTATTTTATCCCTAGCATCCCATTTAATTTGATATCTATTAGCCAACTAATCTGTTCCCTTTCTTGCCTTGTTACTTTCACTAAAAAGTCTGTGTCTATGCAGGATCCGGGTACGGGGAGGACGATTGGCATGGGACATGAGTCACGGGGTCTCTATTACTTGGCTGAGTCACGATCTCCTGTTGCTTGTTCTCTCTCAGAGTCACCAGAGCTACTCCATAGTCGCATGGGTCATCCGAGTCTTTCCAAGCTTCAGCGCATGGTTCCTTTTCTTTCCAGTCTTCAGTTCTTAGATTGTCAGTCCTGTCAGCAAGGGAAGCACACTCGCTCCTCCTTCGCAAATCGAGTCAATAAACAAGCTAATGCTCCTTTTGCTCTTGTCCATTCAGATATTTGGGGTCCGAGTCGAACAATGTCTGTTCTTGGTTTTCAGTATTTTGTTACCTTTATTGATGATTTTTCCCGTTGTACTTGGGTTTATTTAATGAAAAGTCGTTCTGATTTATTTTCTATTTATCAAAAGTTTTGTGCTGAAATCCTTACTCAGTTTCATACTCCTATTCGTATTTTGCGTAGTGATAATGCCAAAGAATATGTCTCTCACACTTTTTCTGAGTTTTTGGCCAAACAGGGAACTATCCACCAAACTACCTGTCCACATACTCCACAACAAAATGGAGTTGCGGAGCGTAAAAATCGTCATTTAATTGAAACTGCTCGTACTCTTCTTTTGCATATGAATGTCCCTCTTCGATTTTGGGCTGATGCAGTTATTATCTCTTGCTTCTACATCAATCGTATGCCCTCTTCCGTTCTTAATAATGTAGTTCCTTACAGTCTTTTGTTCCCTGATAGTCCTTTGTATCCTCTGCCTTTGCATGTTTTTGGGAGTACTTGTTTTGTTCATGACCTTACTCCTGGTAGAGATAAATTAACATCTAAGGCTTTCAAGTGTGTCTTCCTTGGCTACCCCCGTTTTCAGAAGGGTTATCGTTGTTACTCTCCTGATCTTCGTCGTTTCATT